>PVKM010010127.1:0-35494 GCA_004027735.1 Carollia perspicillata | reverse complement strand
GGGCACTTAGGTTGCTTCCAGCACCTGGCTATTGTAAATTGAGCTGCTATGAACATTTGGGTGCATAGGTTCTTTTGGATTGGTGTTTCAGGGCTCTTACAGTATAATCCCAGCAGCAGAATTGCTGGGTCAAAAGGCAGTTTCATTTTTAGTTTCCTGAGGAAATCCCATACTGTTTTCCACAGTGGCTGCACCAGTCCGCATATCCACCAACAGCACACGAGGGTTCCCTTTTCTCAACATCCTCTCCAACACTTGTTTGTTGATTTGTTTATGTTGGACATTCTGACTGGTGTGAGGTGGTATCTCATTGTGGTTTTAATTTGTATGTCTCTGGTGGCTAATGATGCTGAGCATCTTTTCATGTGTCTCTGGGCCTTCCTTGGAGAAATGACTGTTTAAATCTTTTGCCCATTTTATAATTGGGTTTTTGTCTTCCTGGAGTGGAGTCGTGTGAGTTCTTTATATATTTTGGAGATCAAGCCCTTGTCTGAGGTGTCATTGGCAAATTTGTTTTCCCATATGGTTGGCTCTCTTTTCATCTTAATGCTGTTTTCTTTAGCCATGCAGAAGCTTTTTAATTTGTGGAGGTCCCATTTGTTTATTCTTTCCTTTATGTCCCTTGCTTTAGGGGACATATCTATGAAGATGTTGCTGCATGGAATGTCTGAGATTTTCCTGCCAATGTTTTCCTCTAGGACTTTTATGGTTTTACTATTTATATTTAAGTCTTTTAACCATATTGAATTTATTTTTGTGTATGGTGTAAGTTAGTGATTGAGTTTCTTTTTTTTTTTTTTTGCATGTAGCTGCCCAGATCTCCCAACACCATATGTTGAACAGGCTATTTTTTCTCCATTTTATGCTTCTTCCCCCTCTGTCAAATATTAATTGACCATAGAGACTTAGGTTTATTTCTGGACTCTCCGTTCTGTTCCATTGGTCTATGTGCCTGCTTTTATGCCAGTACCAGGCTGTTTTGATTACAGTGGCCTTGTAGTACAGTTTGATATCAGGTATTGTAATCCTTCCTGTTTTGTTCTTCTTTCTCAAAATCACTGCAGCTATTCGGGGTCATTTATGGTTCCATATAAATTTCTGAAATATTTGTTCTATATCTGTGAAATATGTAATGGGTACTTTAATAGGGATTGCATTGAATCTATAAATTTCTTTGGATAGTATGGCCATTTTTATTATGTTAATTCTTCCAATCCCTGAGCATGGTACATGCTTTCATTTGTTTGTGTCTTCCTTAATTTCTTTCTTCAGTGTTGTGTAGTTTTCTGAGTACAGGTCTTTTATCTCCTTGGTTAGGTTTATTCCTAGGTACTTTATTTTTCTCGTTGCTCTATCAAATGGGATTTTTTTTCCTGATTTCTGTTTGATGTTTCATTGTTGGTGTACAAAAATGCCTTTGATTTCTGAGTATTGACTTTGTAACTGGCTGTTTTGTCAAATTCCTTTATTAGGTCGAGTAGTTTTATGTGGAGTTTATAGGATTTTCTATGTAGACTGTCATGTCATCTGTGAACAATGATAGCTTTGTTTCTTCCTTTCCAATTTGAATGCCTTTTATTTCTTTTTCTTGTCTGATTACTGTGGCTAGGACTTCCAGTACTATGTTAAATAGAAATGTGAAAGTGGGCATCCTTTTCTTGTTCCTGATAATAGTAGGAAAGCTTTAAGTTTTCTTTTGCTTTTCTATAGTCCTCATTCTAATAGATATGAGGTGGTACCTCATGGTTTTTATTTGTATTTCCCCAGTTGCTAGTGATGTTGAACATCTTTTCATGCGCTTACTGGGCTTTCAAGTCCATTCCCCATTCAAAAAATCCAGTTGTTCACTTTCTTGTTGAGTTGTAGTTCATACATATTCTGGATACTAACCATTACACACATATGACTTGAAGTATTTTATCCTATCTTGTGCCCTTCCACTCTGTCCTCCAGTGTTCAGAAAGGCCAGATTTAAAAAAAATTATAAATCCTACAATCATCTCCTAACTGCTGTCTTCTGTTCCTCACCTCCCAAACTCGTTTTTCTCAAAACCTGCTCTCTTCCTCGACTTCCTTGTACCTGAGGGTGGTACCAGTCTGCTTCAGGAGCAGGCTCAAAAATTGAAACTGTTACCTCCTCATCCCAAATTAACTCAAATTAGTGAGCAACTCCTATTTACCTTCACTCTACTTGTAGAGCTAACCACTATTATTGCATATCTTATATGCACTAACTTAAATAATACACTTATTTAAAGCCTTCACAAATACTGTGAAGTAAAGGGATAATTAACGCATATATAAAGAAGTTGCCCTAGAGTACACAGTACACAAAAAAATCAGCAACTGAATCAGGGTTGGTCTTGAAATCTGTTGCTCAGGGAACCTTGGCATGGTGAAAGTCGGGGTAGACGGAGTTCTTGTCTAACGTGAAATTCTTTCCACTTCGAGTAAATGCTATCCTAACACCAGAGCGCATCTCCCAGGACTCTCTCCTGCAACTCAGGCGCGCAGTAAAGCGACACGCGGGGCCGGCTCTACTTCCGGGGAGCGAAAAAGAAAGCGCACCACCGGAAGCGGGGAAGGTGCTGTGTAATAACTGCGGAGCTGAGGCGGTTGAAACTTCCAAAATGCCGGATTACCTCGGTGCGGATCAGAGGAAAACCAAAGAGGAAGAAAAGGAAGACAAACCTATCCGAGGTCAGTTGACGTAGGCAGAAGCTCCGGGCCGCGGTTAGGACCAGGCATTCCATGGAGGGGAGGCAGGATTTCTGTCCGGAGCTCTGTGCTCGCTCCCTTTTGTGCCTCTTGTGATTTGATCTGGGGCTGTAGCGGGTTAACTAACCTGCCAGCCCTCTCTGACTCCTTCATCCCGCTCTAAGTTCTGTATTCATCTCCCACTGCTCGACATTTTTATTCAGTCTCATCTCTCAGGTCTTGAAGAAGGCACTCACCTTGCTTGGCCTTGAAGGCCTTAAAAAGTTTCCCTGCCTGGAGGTGCTTGGTCACCTGGATGTCTTTCCTGTTGTTCCTCCGCCCTCTTAAGTGTGACAGCTCGGATCCAGGATCCCGAAACATAATTTTCTTTTTTTAAAAAAGTAATCATTTAACTAGGTAATACGTTTACATGCCTAAAATTCAAAAGGAAGAAAAAAGATATATCGAAAAGTGTCTCATGCTTGGCTCCGGCCACCCACTTATCCACGGAGGCAACTAGTGATGCTATTTTGCATTATCTTTCTAGACATTTTTTATGCATATACAAGCAATTTTGTTTATACATTTCTCCTGTTTTTTTTTTTTAATACAGCATGCTGTACAACTTGCTTTTCAATCTTACCTTAGGGATAAGTTCATATTTTATATGAAGAGTCAGTGTTGTGTGTGTCTGCATAGTATTTCAGTTTTTTGGATGTGATGTATGAAATTAATCATTATTGATGGACATTTAGATTTCTTCCAATTTGTTGACCATTATAGAGCAATGAGTAACCTTTTTTCTATAACTTTCACTACATGCACAAACACAAGCAGTAGAATAAATTTTAGAAATGGAGTTAATAGTTTTGATAGAACAGAATTACTCTCCTAGAGACAGTCACTTTTACCCACAGTGAATGAGGTATGCACACTGTTTTCATACACAGTTTCTCCCCAGTAGTCTTATGTAGTCTCTTCTTTATGTTTTCTTTTTCTTTTGTTCCTTATAGACTATTTTAAAGCATTCTTGGGGGGGGGTTTCCCCCTCTTTTTTCTTACTTTTTCCTTCCTAAACAACTTCAACCTCTCCTAGCACCCTTCTCTGTTTCCAGCCTCCCTGCAAAGAAAGAGCATTTCCTCTCTACTTTCATTCTTTATTCTATTCTTTCACTTGAAAATATTTTAGGGTATTGTAAATGTCAGAGGTACTCAGTTGCCTCATGGAAAACTTAGTTGCAGAGATTTAACATTTCATCTGTGTATTTCTCAGTATGTTATTCTCTAGATGTATTAATAAATTTATCCCTTCGATACAATTATGGGTAATTATGTATTGCAGTTTATATTCTTCATATTTTATTTTCTCTTTATAGCAACACTGTGAAGGTAAATTACTAATATCTCTGTTTTTCAGATGAGAAAGCAAATGCTCAGAGATTAAGTAATTTTTCCAAGGTTACATAGCAAATGCATGATTTTGGGGGGACTGGTGCCAGGTTGTTTTGATTCTCAAACTGTTTTTGGGACTCCCTATTCTTGTTGGGTCACAACTCTTTGAGATTTCAGAGTAGATGTGTTGTTGTTGTTTTTTTCAAGATTTTATATATTTATTTTTAGAGAGAGGGCAAGGGAGGGATAGTGAGAGGAAGAGAAACATAGATGTGCAATCTCCTGCCTCTCACACACCCCCAACTGGGGATCTGGCCTGCAACCTAGCAACTCCAACCCCAACCTTCAGGCCTGCATTCAATCCACTGAGCCACAACAGGCAGGGTTTTGTTTTTGTTTTTTGTTTTTTTTTTTAAATCTGCCTTCACCAAATTAGATATAATATTCATGATTCGGGAAACTATTTGATGATTGTGTTTATATGTAACAGCTTTGCACAGTTTTTCTCACTCAACTAACAAGGTTTCAATTGAATAGAAAAGAATCATTAAACCTAATTTTTTTTTGTTTGAATTTCATGTATTATCTCTTTTCTTTCAGCCCTGGATGAGGGTGATATTGCCTTGCTGAAAACTTATGTAAGTCCTTTGAGTGACTACAAAATAATAGATGTTTTATGTTGAAATGAGAACTATTGTTGGTATTATTCTTCCAAAATAATTAGAAAATAACATCTAGCAGTTTATAGTAATCTTAACGGTAAAAGGTTACCTTCCTACAGTTTCTATAGAATTGATCAGAGTGTAAATATCCAGGCATGTCTAAGTTTATACATTATTTTTATACTATTTGTAATTGGAAGTGTAGATCTCTTATCAGAAGATATTTGAGATAATTTACACAAGTGTTTACCGTACTTGAAATGTATGAGTTGTTAATGTTTTTGTAGTTTAATAGATTGTTGCTTTCCTGATACTCTAATTAAGCTGATCTTTATTTTCTAGGGTCAGAGCACTTACTCTAGGCAAATCAAGCAGGTCGAGGATGACATTCAGCAACTTCTCAAGAAAATTAATGAGCTCACTGGTATATACATTTTTAATTCCTGTTTTCTCTCTAAATGTAATGTGTTAATTGTATCAAAGGATTTTAAATAGAAGTATTGCTTTTTCATGAATTACAGATTTAAAAAACTTACTATCCTTCTTGTCGAGAAATTGGACCTCATTTAATAATCTCTTTTACTATCTTTTAGAAACAAGTTTAATGCTCAAGCAATTATGTTTCTGTTCAAAGCCAAGTTCAGTAAACTCTAATAAACAAGTTAAAGTTCCTTATTGAATAAAATATGGCTTTACATGGTATTGCTTGAAGTTAGCTGTTGCTTAGTAATTGGAAATTTTTCTTCTTGAGAAATTGAGTGGTAAAGTTTTATAGTACTTGACCACAAAAAAATGTCAAATATGACACTAAATTTTTGGCTTATGACTTACTACCTTGGGGCAGTGGTTTTAGACTGGGGCAATTTTGTTCCCCCTTCTCCTAGGACATTTGGCAGTGTCTAGAGATATTCTTTTTTTTAAAAAAAGATTTTATTTATTTATTTTCAGAGAGGGGGAAAGGAAGGAGAAAGAGAGGGAGAAAAATATGAATGTGCGGTTGCTTTTTACATGCCCCCCTACTGGGGACCTGGCCTGCAACCCAGGCATGTGCCCTGGACTGGGAATCAAACCAGTGACCCTTTGGTTTGCAGGCCTGCGCTCAATCCGCTGAGCTATGCCAGCCATAGCTGGAGATATTCTTTATTCTCGTGACTTGATGAGGAGGTGGTGCTAATGGCTTCTAGTGACTAGTGTCCAGGAATGCTGCTAACCATTCTGTAATGCACAGGACTCCCCCCACAACAGATTATTCAGTCCAAAGTGTCAGAGGTTGAGAAAGCTTGCTTTTGGGATTATGTAGTACATTTTAGTGAATTTTGTAATCTCTCTGTGTAGGTATTAAAGAGTCTGACACTGGCCTGGCCCCACCAGCACTCTGGGATTTGGCTGCAGATAAGCAAACACTGCAGAGTGAACAGCCTTTACAGGTTGCAAGGTATGTCCCCTGGAAATTTATTTGAGTCTTGGGTTTGATGTGATAATTCATAAAGAATTTTTATTCCAAATTCCAAGTGAAGAAAATTTTCTACAAAAGTATCCGGGGTTAAAAATTTATGCCTTAAACTATTATTCAAGAAATAGGTGAGGACATAATCATATAAAAGATTCAAATGATACAGAAAGATGCAGAGTGAATGTGAAAATTTTCCATTTTCTCATCATTGTCCCACTACCCCTTTCTCAGATATGCCAATTGCTAAAAATAGTTTGGTCCTCTTAATCCTGCTGTGTGTCTTCCTTATACCTATATCCTCCCAAAGTAATTATATTAAAACTTAGGTTGGATTAGTATTCAGTGTTTTATAATTATGGCTACATGAACCCTATTTACAAGGAGCCAAGAATTAAACAGTAGTTACTTTTCCTTTCTTGACCACTTTTTGTTTTTCTTGTCATAACTGTTTTTTCATTTGCTTGGTTTTCTATGTATATTACTAAACCCTTCAGTTTTTCCTTATTGTTTAAATTGCTCTTCAGATACATTGCATCCCTCAGTTTTTTTTTTCTCATGTATATCTCAGGTGTACCAGCTGCATCAGGTATTCTCTCAAGTTCATCTTCCTGAAGAAGTCTTCCCCAGCACTTTGCAGCCTGCTTCAGTTTGACTAGTTGTCCTTTTAAAAATATATATTTACTTGTTTTTAGGGAGAAGGGAAGAGAGGGAGAAAGACGGGAGAAAAACTTTAATGTGTGGTTGCCTCTCACATGCCCCCAGCTTGGGACCTGGCCCTCAACCCAGGCATGCGCATTGACGGGGAATCAAACCAGTGACGCTTTGGTTCACAGGCCAGCACTCAGTCCACTGAGCCACACCAGCCAGGGCTGACCTGTTGTCCTTTGTGCCTGTTGAATCACAATCATCTTGTGCCTTCTTACTCTGGAGGTTCCCTTTGCCTCTCCTATTCCTTGTGTACCTCTCTTTTTGATTTCCTTTCACCTTCATCAGATGGGCTACACTCTCTGGTAGCTTCCTGAAAGAGGGTCATTTGGGAGGTAATATTCTGAGACCACATATGTTTGAAAATGTAGCTTCCTGAAAGAGGGTCATTTGGGAGGTAATATTTTGAGACCACATATGTTTGAAAATGTCTTGGCTGGTATAAAGTTCTTTCTGCTACAGAATTTTGAAGGTGTTGTCCTCCATCTCCAGTGTTGTTAGCCTGAAGCCATTCTGATTCCTAGCCCATGTGACCTATTTTTCCTCTGAAAGTTGTAGGGTCTCCTCTGGTTTTCACTTGTTCTGAAATTTCATTATGATGTGTCTGGGTGTTGGTCTGTTTTCATACATGACGCTGGGCTCTTAAGTCCTTCAGTTTTGCACATTTTCTTGAAACTATTTGTTAATAATTTCTTTTCATTTTCCAATATCCAAATAATAGAATTTCTCTCTTTGGGGCTTCTGTGATTCAGATATTGGACCTCCTGGATTGCTCCTCTAATAATCTTTCTCTCTTGCTTTTTTTTTTTTTTGCCCTACTTTTATGAGATTTTCTTAACTTTATTTTTGCATCCTTGTATTGATTTTTTCTTCTCAAGTTTTTAGTATCCAAGAGCTCTTTTCTCTTTCATTGTATGTGTTTTGTTGTTTTTTGAATGTCCTGTTCTCATACTTTGGTTGTAGTATGTTTTCATCTTTGTGGAAACTAATGATAACTGGAAGGTTTGTGCTTCCTCTAAGATGTTTTTTTCTCTTGCTTGATCAGTGTCCGTCTTTTATACCAGATGCCTTGTAATCTTACTTTGGTCTTTTGTTTTAGTGGGAGACCGAAAATCTGATAGAAGCTCTCGACCCAGTAGTGAAGCATGTCAGTCCTAAGCTTCACAATAGCTAATATAGTTGGATGTTTAGTTGTGGAGCCTTCATTGTCAGTACCTTTAGATCTTTTTGTTTGGATGATCACGTTTCCCAGAGCACTTGTTTTCAATCTCCTGTTGTCTCCATCCTCCAATATTTTGGAAGAACAGTGGAGACAGAGGACTAGAGAATTTCAGCAACAGGTTCACTTATGTTGACTCTTCCCTTTCACCTCCCCGCCCTCCTCATTTTCAGAAAGTTATGAACAACACTAACCCCACTCTGCTTCTTGCCCTAGCATTTCTTGATAACTTCTGTTTCACCCTTTCCAGAATATCTTCATTACCTCAAAAAGAAACCCCATACCCATTAGCAGTTTCTGTTCCCCTCTCTTTAGCTCCTGGCAACTACGCAACTACTTTGCATGGATTTGCCTACCCTGGATAGTTCATATAAAAGGAATCCTTTCATATAAATGTATGGCCTTGTTTCTGGTTTCTTTTACTGAGCATAGTGTTTGAAGATTCATCCGTGTTGTAGCATGTATCAGGATATAATTTCTTTTTATAACCAAATAACGTTCCAGCCTATTTCTCTCTTCATTGATATTCTTTATTTGGTGAGACATTATTCTCATACTTCCCATTAATTGTTTAAACATAGTTTCCTTTTAAAAAATTTATAAAGTTTTTGTATAGTAAGACCAATGTATAAGCCTCCTCAGGGACGGTTTCTGTGGACTCCTTTTTTCCTATGAATGGGCTGTACTTTGCTATTTCTTTTTGTCTCTCATACTTTTCTTTATGGAAACTGGATGTTTTAAGTAATATGTCAGTTCTGGAAATCAGATTTTCCCTTTCCTCGGGGTTTATTACTGTTGCTGCTTTGTGCTGTTTTTCCTTTGAAATGTTTTGGTCAGCCTCTCGTTAGCCACAGCTGGTACAGTGCTGCCTCAGACAGTTGAGATGTTAAATAATTGTCACTGATTGTTTCCAACAAATGCCCTGTGGGCAGGGGTGTTCACACAGAGAGAGCTCTGAGTCCTGTCAAATAAAGACAAGTAAGTCCTCAGCTTCCAGACATGTCACATAGTGACAGTGCTCAGAGGGTTGGGCTTTGGGTAGCTCCCAACCTAATCTGCATCCCCTACCCTCCACCACCACCGTTTGCAGAGTTGGGAAAGTGTTGATTTTGACTGTTTTTTTCCCGTTGTTCACCTTGCTTTCAGGGAGGCACATACTTTCAAAGGTCCTTACTTCAGTATTCTGGAAGTTGAGGTCCCTGTATAGTCTATACTCTTTCGGCTGTGGATTAAAAAAAATCCCTATCTGTGCATACAGTGTTGGCTTGGTCTGTCAGAGTGCTGACAGATACTTTTTATATATATAATTCTATCTCCCTGGTAGAACTTGGCTAGTCACAGGAAACAGTCCTGCCACAAAGTTCTGCTCCAAGGACAAAATGTCGGCACCTTACTTTCCATGCCACCTGTATGTATACTCTAGAGACTGTTGTGTACATCCTGGTGAGTTATTGCTACAGCTTATGACGTAAGTCCTTTCTAACATGAGTTCTGTTTTTTGTTTTTGTTTGTCTTCAGTGAACAGATAATTTAGAAGAGAAAGGCAATAGAAAACTTTCTGCTATAATTTACATACTATTACAGATTTGCCTTCATTATGTCACACAGAAAAAGAATTCATTTAAGTTAAAAGTAGCAACCACAATAAAAATGGATTTGAGGTATAAACTCAGGAAAGAATGGAAAGACACATTTATTATTTGGTGTAAGGCAAGATGACTGTCTTCTCATAGGGAAAATAGAGAGGAGAGTAACATAAGATAGTGATTTTCAACCTTTGTCATCTCATGGCATATATAAACTAATTAATAAAAAATTCTGCAGCCTGCCAAAAAACATATCTTTTGCTGACCTGACCCCCCAAAAGGTACAATTTTGATTCATTCACACTGGGCGGCTATTGTTGTGCTGTCTGTTGTCATTTTATTGTTTGACAGTCTAAGGGAAAAGAGGTCAGTGCCCCTGACTAAATAGTCAGGTATTGTATGTTTTGAAAATTCTTGTGGCACACCAGTGTGCTATAGCACACTGATTGAAAATCACTGACTTATGACATAGAAGAGTATCACTAATAAAGGAATAAAGAGATTAGAGAATTTCTTAATGGTGAAATACTTCGGTTTAATTTCCTAGAGGTATGAATTTTTTGAAAATTTTACGACTTGTCTTAAGTTGGGTGGACCCTTGGGCCTGAGTGTATTTTTTGTAGAAAGGGATCTTTAACAGTGGCCCAGTTTCTGCAGTTCCAGTTTACACCTGCTCCAGGGGAGACTCTAGTTACTTTGAATTCATTATTAGTGGGTTAAGTTCCTTACTCTAATCAAGTCTTTTGCTGTGTTAGATGTACAAAGATAATCAATGCTGATTCAGAGGACCCGAAGTACATTATCAACGTGAAGCAGTTTGCCAAGTTTGTGGTGGACCTCAGTGATCAGGTGGCACCTACTGACATTGAAGAAGGGATGCGAGTTGGGTAAGATTTCTGCTTACAGTAAATACTCACCTTTCATTAAAGATACCATGTCACATTCACATCCTTGACTTTCTTTTGAATGAATGCACTTGTTGCCGTGAAATACCATGGGGTAATCTAGTTGAGTTCTACAATTGAACATCCTTTCTTCTGCATCCCCTTTCTGACCTCTTACTTTCCTCTTTTTCTCACCTCCACTGTGGCTTTTTGTGAGTGACTTAAAATGTCATAATCAAAGTAAGTGCAGAAGTTGAGAGTTGAATTTGCCAGTCTATTTAAGGTTACATATTGTAGGTGGAGGAAGCACTTGCTCTAGCATAGTTAAGATTGAGTTAATATAATTAATGTATATAGAATACCTAATGCTTCACTTAGAACATTTTTTGAATGTGTTAGTGAGGATCTTTTTTACCTTTCTAGTGTGGACAGAAATAAGTATCAAATTCACATTCCACTGCCTCCTAAGATTGACCCAACAGTCACCATGATGCAGGTAAGAAACTATGGATGGAAAAGAAATGGCATAACTTAGAATGCAGCTGCACAATCTCAAAAAATTCTGAAGCTTTTAACTCATAAACTGTTAATAATGTGGGTATGTGTTAATTTGCCCAATTTCTTTAAACCATTTTTCAGTTGAAAAAGTCTTTATTAGTCTTTACTAGCTTATCTCCCACTTAGTATCATAAGTAATATAGCAGGTGGTTCTAGCACACTGGGCAATATATTCCATTTTTTAAAAATTCTTACCTGCTATAAGTCTAATTTTTCTTTTAGGATATTGGGTCTACTCTACCAGATAGAACATTTGGACTAGTATTCAAAAGCCTGTGACTATGTCATATGTTTTCTTCCTCTCCTAGGTAGAGGAAAAACCTGATGTCACATACAGTGATGTGGGTGGCTGTAAGGAACAGATTGAGAAACTTCGAGAAGTAGTTGAAACTCCTCTGCTTCATGTAAGTGGCTGAGTCTGTTGCATTTTAAATGACTTCATATAAAGATTTGATAGCCTTTTGTGTGCACTAAAATTGCCTATATATTAGGTAGCTTTTTAGATTTTATATTTTTCTTAATGAAAATTTTTGAGGGGATAGAGGGTAGAGGTGTGGAGAGTTGGTAAGTTCCAAAAAAGAAAGCAAAAGGATTAAGTGGTTAAGCCTGTTCAAGAAAAAAGATCTATTTAAGTAACACAGAAGGCGGAAGTATAAGTTTTTTTTTTTAAATTTTATTTTAATTGTTGTTCAAGTACAGTTTTCTGTCTTTTACTCCTGTCCCAGTCCACCCCCCCCAGTGCTCCCCCCTCCCTCCCATTTCCATCCCCCTTAAGTTTTTGTCCATGTGTCCTTTATACTTGTTCCTGTTATCCTTTCCCCTTTTCCCCTGAAATTCCCTCCCCTCTCCCCTCTGGTTACTGTGAGCCTGTTTTCTATTTCAATGTCTTTGGTTATATTTGGCTTGCTTGTTTGTTTTGTTGCTTAGGTTCCTATTGAAGGTGAGATCATATGGTATTTGTCTTTTACCGCCTGGCTTATTTTACTCAGCATAATGCTTTCCAGTTCCATCCCTGCTGTTGCAAAGGGTAGGAGCTCCTTTCTTTCTGCTGCATAGAATTCCATTGTGTAAATGTACCATAGTTTTTTGATCCATTCATTTACTGATGGGTACCTAGGTTGCTTCCAACACTTGGCTCTTGTAAATTGTGCTGCTATTAACACTGGGGTGCATAGGTTCTTTTGAAATGGTGTTTCAGGGTTCTTGGGATATAATCCTAGCCGTGGAATTGCTGGGTCAAAAGGCAGTTCCATTTTTAGTTTTCTGAGAAAATTCCATACTGTTTTCCATAGTGGTTGTACCAGTCTGCACTCCCACCAGCAGTGAACTAGGGTCCCCTTTTCTCCACAACCTCTCCAACACTTGTTGTTTGTTGATTTGTTTATGATGGCCATTCTGACTGGTGTGAAGTGGTATCTCATTGTGGTTTTAATTTGCATGTCTCTGATGGCTAGCGGTATTGAGAATCTTTTCATGTGTCTCTGAATCCTCTGTATGTCCTCCTTGGAGAAATGCCTGTCCAAGTCCTTTGCCCATTTTTTAATTGGGTTGCTTATCTTCTTGGAGTGGAGTTGTGTAAGTTCTTTGTATATTTTGGAGATTAAACCCTTGTCTGAGGTATCATTGGCAAATATGTTTTCCCATATAGTTGGGTCTCTTTTTATTTTAATGCTGTTTTCTTTAGCTGTGCAGAAGCTTTTTACTTTGATGAGATCCCATTTGTTTATTCTTTCCTTTATATCCCTTGCTCTGGGGGACATACCAGTAAAAATGTTGCTGCGTGAGATATCTGAGATTTTCCTGCCTATGTTCTCCTCTAGGATTTTAATGGTGTCATGCCTTATATTTAAGTCTTTTATCCATCTTGAATTTATTTTTGTGTATGGTGTAAGTTGGCGCTCGAGTTTCATTTTTTTGCACGTAGCTGTCCAGTTCTCCCAACACCATTTGTTGAAGAGACTATTTTTACTCCATTTTATGGTGTTGCCCCCTTTGTCGAATATTAACTGACTGTAGAGACTTGGGTTTGTTTCTGAGCTCTCTGTTCTGTTCCATTGGTCTATGATCCTGTTTTTATGCCAGTACCAGGCTGCTTTGATTACAGTGGCCTTGTAATACAGTTTGGTATCAGGTGTTGTGATCCCTCCTACTTTGTTCTTCTTTCTCAAAAGTGCAGCAGCTATTCAGGGTCATTTATGGTTCCATATAAACTTTTGAAGTGTTTGTTCTATGTCTGTGAAATATGCCATTGGTACTTTAATAGGTATTGTATTGAATCTGTATATTGCTTTGGGTAATATGGACATGTTGATGATGTTAATTCTTCCAATCCATGAACACGGTGTATGTTTCCATTTGTTTGTGTCTTCCTTGATTTCATTCTTCAGTGTTGTATAGTTTCCTGCATACAGGTCTTTTATCTCCTTGGTTAGGTTTATTCCTAGGTATTTTATTTTTCGTTTTGCTATATAGAATGGGATTTTTTTCTTGATTTCTGCTTCTGCTGTTTCATTGTTGGTAGGCAAAAATGCCTTTGATTTCTGGATATTGACTTTGTATCTCGCTGTTTTGCCAAATTCATTTATAAGGTCGAGCAGTTTCTGGGTGGAGTCTATAGGATTTTCCATGTACACTATCATATCATCTGCAAACAGCGACAGTTTTGTTTCCTCCTTTCCGATTTGGATGCCTGTTATTTCCTTTTCTTGTCTGATTGCTGTGGTTAAGACTTCCAATACTATGTTGAATAGGAGTGGTGAAAGCAGGCATCCTTGTCTTGTTCCTGATCTTAGTGGAAAAGCTTTTAGTTTTTGCCCATTGAGTATGATATTGGCTGTAGGTCTCTCATATATGGCCTTTATTATGTTGAGGAATGCTCCCTCTATTCCCACTTTGCTGAGTGTTTTTATCATAAATGGGTGCTGTACCTTGTCAAATGCTTTTTCTGCATCTATTGATATGATCATGTGATTTTTGTCTTTGCTTTTGTTAATGTGATGTATTACATTTATTGATTTGCAAATATTGAACCATCCTTGCATCCCTAGGATGAATCCCACTTGATCATGGTGTATGATCTTTTTAATGTATTGTTGGATGCAGTTTGCCAATATTTTGTTGAGGATTTTAGCATCGGAGGTATAAGTTTTGGCAGTGTGTTAAATATGTTATACGTTATTGTAGAGGGAACCATGTGTTTTAATGATATCAAGAGTGAGTGTAAATGGAATCAAAGTAACCTTGGGATGATAATGGAAAACCAGAATATTAAATACCAGATAATGCTTTTGTTCTTTAAACACTATAATTTTTTAAAGATTTTATTTAGTTTTAGAAAGAGGGGAAGGAATGGAGAAAGAGGGAGAGAAACATGAATGTGTGGTTGCCTCTCTTGTGCCGCTATTAGGGACCTGGCCTGCAACCCTTGCTTGTGCCCTGACTGGGAATCAAACTGGCAACCCTTTGGTTTGCAGTCCCTCACTCAATCTACTGAGCTACACCAGCCAGGGATAAACACTATAATTTTTTTTAATTAGGGGAAAAATTAAGTCTGGATAGTAGAAATACCTTTAAAAGCTATTCAGCTTTATGCTATTGATAGGAGTGTAGTTTAGATCTTGTTTATAGTATAAGTTATTATTTAGATCAAATATATAGATTGTGGACTTAAGAATTTTGATTAAATATATTGATGTAAAAGTAGTCTCATTTTTATTATACAGAAGTTATAATTATAAAAATTATGTCTCCACAGCCAGAAAGATTTGTTAACCTTGGCATCGAGCCTCCCAAGGGTGTGCTGCTCTTTGGTCCGCCAGGTACAGGCAAGACACTCTGTGCTCGGGCAGTTGCTAATAGGACTGATGCTTGCTTCATTCGAGTTATTGGATCTGAACTTGTGCAGAAATACGTTGGCGAGGTAAAGTAAATTAATCATAGAGAATATGTAGCTCTGAAAGATTTATAAAGTATGGACGGAATTAAAATGGCACTTTCACATGGAAGATTGAGACCTGAAATTTCTTGGTTGATGTATTGTAATTAGTAGTGTAGAAGCCACCAGCCTTCCCTTATATTTGTAAATAAACAACTGCTTAACATTTTACACACCATGCTCCCTACTCAGAAAGACGACATTTCCTGTGGATTCAGTTTGTAAGAGAAACACCCCAGAAATGCGCAGTGAATGCACTCAGAAGTGTACTTTTACTTCAAGGCCAGCCTTCGATGGTCTCCTGAGAAAGAGAGAACGTGGAGTATCTCTCTGCACATGTGCGCGTGTGTAGACACACACAGAGTGTTTTCAATATGGAGGAAGTCTAGGGTTGTATATATAGTGCCTGAAGCATTAATGATTAGTATACTGAAAATGGGAATTAGGAAAGGAATTGCCTGAATTGAGATATAGAGTACTTTTATCCCCTGAGAACATTTACACTTCAAATTCGGTGATTAGGAATGCCACGTGATAAATCAAATGCTTTTAGTTACTCAGGTGTTACTGATTGAAATGGTGCCTTTATTTTAACAGTGTTAATTTAACCTCTTCAGGTCTTACAGTTATGACTGTTTAACTTAAAGCTAATAAGTATAGTTAATGGAATAGGTAATAAACTTCAGGTGTTTTTACAAAAGCCTTAGGTAATAATGTTTGATAATACTGTTAGGAATATTGAAAAGTTTGAAGTTTAACTTATTATATTTTTAAAAGACTTAGAAACCAACTGTGAATTAAATTATTTTTCTCATTAGGGGGCGAGGATGGTTCGAGAGCTCTTTGAAATGGCCAGAACCAAAAAAGCCTGCCTTATCTTCTTTGATGAAATTGATGCTATTGGAGGTATGGATGGTATTTTAGAGAGCTACTTCAGGGTTGGGTTTCATGAGAGCCCTAAAGTAGTATGTGTAGAGTTCTCCTAACATGTTCAACTTGTACAAGTTTTAATTCCAACTCTTCTGTGAGCTCTGGCACATTGGAGCTGCAGATCTAATAAACAGTAGGGCTATACCATAAAGGAAAAAAGAAATGTTACATAACATTGCTATTTCTTAAAGTCTTTACCTTTGTACTTTACTGTCACTCATATGACACATTGACAGTTCCATTGGTGGTGGTATTTTATATAGTGTATGAAAAATAATGTTACTGTTAGCTTCATAGATCTGATGAAATACATATTATCTTGTGTGATCTAGACAAGTTATTATAACTAACTCTGAAGCTCAGTTTGCTCATCTTATGAAGGGCATGATGATTCTTACCCTGTTTATTTCATGGGTTTTTGAGAGCTTTAAGTAAGTAATAAATGTTATAGACTTTGAAAACTAAACTGCTCTATAGGGTCTTCACTGTTGTTTCAGTCTTTAAGAGTAATAATCCTTACTAGTTGGAAAATATATGTCCAGATATTTGTTATTTAATGAACTTAGTGACAAAAGTGACTTGAAAATATAGTGGACTTTGTAACACTGGTTGGGGAATGTGGTTATGTTATGTGGAATCTTGCTTTTATACTGAATGGCTGTGTTGGGCTTGGACGCCTGTAGTTACTGTCTTCAAGTGGTTAATGTGAGCACAGTGTATGGATGCAGTGTGGTGACTCTGGGGTCATTTTTACAGTATCGTTGGAATGAGCCATAAGCCTTCTGCTGTCAGGATGCCCTGAAGCTATGCTTTCCTAAGTGGGTTGTGTATAAAACAGTACTAGGGTGCAGGAAAGAAATAATAGAATTTTTTCTCATATTTAATTTTAATCTCAATTCTTAATTTTTGTTATGATGTATATAATACATAAATACAATAGTATATATACAATTTAAAAATAAAAGTATATATTTGGAAGCTTTTTGTTTGTGCTATTTTGGTTGAAATGAGAGACTGAGATTAACCATGAGTACTCTAATATATCCAAAATAGTATGGTAGTGTAAGTTATATTTCTGCTGTATTGTGGATTTAGCCTTATTTTTAAGGGCAGTTTTGAGAAATTTAGAAGAGTATGGCAGTTTCTTACATTACAGTGCTAAAGTTTGTGTGTATTCTGCCGCCTGGTCCAGGTATACAATGGAAGTGTTCTTGAGTGATTTAAGAAACAAAATTTCTTAAAGAGAATTAAAAATACTTTAAAAGAGCTCATAGTAAATAAATCTATGAGCCTTGAAATATTCACTTTATAATTTTGTGAGAAGCAGGCAGTTCTTACAGGATCTGACACTGGCATGATTCGAGCCGAGATTTGCAGTACTTTCAAGTTGGCGTGGTGCCGCTGTGACTCCAGTCACAGGATGTACGTTTCCTTTTGTCTTAGGGGCTCGTTTTGATGATGGTGCTGGAGGTGACAATGAAGTACAGAGAACCATGTTGGAATTGATCAATCAGCTGGATGGCTTCGACCCTCGAGGCAACATTAAAGTGCTCATGGCCACTAACAGACCTGACACTCTGGATCCTGCACTGATGAGGCCAGGGAGACTGGATAGGAAGATTGAATTTAGCTTACCTGATCTTGAGGTAAGAAAATCATTTCTTTTTAGAAATGGGATTCTTGAAATTTTTCTTCTGTGATGTTTTCCACTGTAATACTTTTCAATTCCTCTATTTTTAGGGTCGGACTCACATTTTCAAGATTCATGCACGTTCTATGAGTGTTGAAAGAGATATCAGATTTGAGTTGTTAGCACGCCTGTGTCCCAATAGCACTGGTAGGTTCAAAGGTCTTGTCTGTGTTTGCTGGTCTGTCTGTCCTGTCTGCTTTAATTAAGCCTTTTTTTTTTTTGAAAGGTGCTGAGATTAGAAGTGTCTGCACAGAAGCTGGTATGTTTGCCATCAGAGCACGGAGAAAAATTGCTACTGAGAAGGATTTTTTGGAGGCTGTAAATAAGGTCATTAAGTCCTATGCCAAATTCAGTGCTACTCCACGCTATATGACATACAACTGAGCCCTGAAAACTTTCACAAAACACTTCTTTTAATTGGAATCCTAAGCTTATATAGACTTGTTAATAACCATGTCACACAAAAAATAAATGGTTTCAAAATTGTGTGCTTTTGTTTCAGATACGTCTGCTCTGTAGCACAATAGAAGGTGATATCTAGTATCATTGGTCAGAAAGGCTTATTACAGTGTACGTTGACGGTTTTTTGACCCGCCACCATTTAAGTGTTCCATATCATAAAGTGCTTGCTGAGAGCATATATGTTCTGGGCATGTATTGGTTGGGTGCTGTATGTATGTCATTGTGTCCTCCCAGTGTCTGCCCAGAGAGGTGGATCTGATAGATCTCGATCTAATGAATGCAGATCTTTGCTACCAAATTGACTCATAGCAGAGCTAGGGTTCAGGTTGTGGTTTGTCAGCTCCATCTGCTATGCTTATAAATAGTGTGCTCTTATGCCCTCTTCAGAATAGCCTATCTAGGCACATGACTACATGCATTTCTTAGTTTTTCCCTAGTGTGTTGAATAATAAAGCTTTAGCCAAACTTACTTTTTAAAGGGAAGAAGCACCTGATATTATATGTTTACTTTGCTATTTGACTTGATTTCAAATTAATCAAGAATTGTTGAGCTCAGGCTGGTGTGGCTCAGTGGATTGGGTGCTGGCCTGCGAACCAAAGGGTTGCTGGTTCGATTCCCAGTTAGGGCATATGTCTGGGTTGCAGGCCAGGTCCCTGGAGGGGGGAACATCCACACATTGATCTTTTTCTCCCTCTTTTCCCCTCTCTAAAAATAAATAAAATCTTAAAAAAGAATTATTGATTTTTACTGACTGGTGAAGTAATAAAGCAGAAAGAAAAGTGTATATGCATAATAATCTAATTTAGAAAATCAGAAATTGGCTTCATACAGAGAAATACTTATTTTCATTTTATAAATTAATGGTTTAAATTTTGGTAAAGCTCCTGATAGACTATGGGTCTACAGTAAGGCATTTCTTAATAAAAGTTGCATTAAAATTCTCAACAGATCTCTTTAAAATCATCTCTTGTGCAACACCAACAAATCCCCTCCCCTTTTCCACCACAGTCCCCTCCCTCCAAACATAGAGACCCAGGCACAATAAAGAATATTTTTATTGTAGTTCAATATTCATAAGTAAGTAGTGCAAAATAGAGCTGGATACATTAAATTCACAAAAGGTTGACAACATAGAAAATGCTGCAAGTGTGATATTGAAATATTTAAAACATGAAAGTTTCAAGCTGAAAAATTAAAGCCCTTTATTCATAAAATCCATCCAACCAATACTCTCTTGGTTTTTCATGTTTGTGAAATTTGTCAGAAAAGTTTTCTTTCCTAAGCCTGCCTAGTCTTTCATGAGGTATAAAATAGACCAAACCATATCTAGGTTCTGCTTATAATAAAATATGCTCAAGTGAATGACTAATGATATCCACTTTTGTAATGTTTTAATAAATGTAAGCAGTTAGAACACACTCTTTACCAGTTTTTCATGTAGTCACATACATCATATGTAGCAGTTTTAGACAACTCAAATTGGATATGTTGACCTCAGTCAGGTTGACATGTTACAGGCTCTAAATCTTGATATCTCACTTGGGTACATGACAAGCTGACTGACCACATGTCAGATGAACAATAAATTGAAAAACATGTCCCTGCCCAGGCATGTATATGCAGATAGCATAAACACTATGTAGATCAGCATGTCTATACCACATTTAAGAAGATAAAATATACATTAACCAGTGACTCACTCCAGCTAAAATGTGTCTATGCGTGTTTATGCACATCAGGGTGCTAATAGATAATACAAAGGATTTATGAATAGAAAAATAATACTGCAGTGATACTTTAAAAAATACAACATTTAAAAATGTGATCAGATTTATAAAAATTTAATTTCCACAAGGGTCAGGTTCACCTGCACTTACATAAAGTAAATGCTATATACCAGTACAGTGAAAAAGCTGGTGGGTCTTTTTCAAAGGCAAGATGGATTTGTGAGATGTTCAAACTTGATTACATTCATGTCAATAAGCAGGCAGCTAGCTTTTGAACACTTTAGTGGGATTCGAGGGGTTTCAAAACCACTGAATGCATTTTGGTTGGCTATATGCATTTTGGTTTGGAGAATTAGATGGTACTGTTATCAGTTCTCATATCAACTCTTATCAGCACTTAAACCATATTATCAAGAATCTAAACAGACTGAATCCTAAAAGCATTCCTGAAAGGTACACTAAAAAGGACCAACAGTTTTTTTTGCACTCATTAAAGCATACAGTCTCACACTAAAGTTTTCTTTGATCTTAGAATTTAAGTTGATTTACTATCTTTAAAGGGGCAGACATAGTAGACAAAGCCTTCCCTACCACATAACATTCCCTCCCTCATCCCCACACAAGGGCACACCCCCCACCCTCACCCCCTAAAACAGAAAAACACACCTACCCACTCCAGGGCAGATTCTCTGGGTTTGTTGCCCTCTCCATGCACACAGGAGGGCATATTCATTTTCTCAATGTAACTTTGGAGGCAAGCACCTCCTTTCTGTTAAACAGGTAAGGATACAGGGTCAAACCATGTGGAGTGGACATTTTAGATGTTATCTGAAAACTACAAAGTGAGCTATTCCCAGGGCTTGTAGAGAATTCAGATCTTTCACTGTTTATTTGAGTTCCACTGCAGATGAGATTGGCAATTGGGATCCCACCACCAGCTGCCATATGATTACACAGAGTCAATGTCTGTGACATGATAGGAGTTCCCCGAGCCCTGGTTCACATTGTTCTCAAACATTCCACCCCTCCATGAGGTAGAGATCAACCGCTGTCATATTGTGTGGGACTTGAGAAAGACAAAGCATTTGTCTATATGGGACCTTCCTGAAAACAGGGTTGTCCCCTACTACTACAAAGTAGGGCTGGTCGCTGTGTTTACTGATGTATGTTATGCCCATTCTGATACGGCAGTAAGAATCTGAATTCGAATCAGGGCTGAAAAACCAGCAGGCATACACTAGCAGCTATTAAAGTCCAGAGAGAAGGCAGGGACAAAACTTGACTAAGTAAAAAGAGGCCAGGAAATATTCTACTATATGAAATAATTCGAAGTAAAACATTCCAAAATATTTACATACAGAGAAAATACATTCTGAAGTGCAGTTTTAGATTCTCAGAAACATGCTGAAACAAAAACATTTCCCTTCAGTAGGACGTAAGTGCTTTTTATGTACATGATAGAATTCCATTCAAACTAGGCTAAACATTAAAGAAAAGTTAAATACAAATTTGTAAGCTATAGACAAATACTTTTTTGTACACTACGTTCAACCTATCAGAACTAGGACTGGGGTCTCCACTATGTGTAAAGCATTTGTTGAAGGCTGGTGCTAAGGGATATACAATGGAAAATTCTGTAACGTTGTTTAAAATCCTAAATGGCTGAAATGGTGCAGACCCTTTTACCAAAGTGTCTAGTTTACGCCGAGGCTCTGCAGCTACATGCTCTCTCAGAAGGCAGTCCGTATCAGAATGCAGATGTATTGGATCTTGTGTGTGATGATTGCCAAGGAAATAACTGCATGTATATCTACTTTCCCTGTACATCTAGGGAAAGAGTTGATTAGAAAGAAGGGGTTTACTTTGAATTAAATTAGTAAAATAATGAGAAACCTCATTGGAGTTAAAACAAACAAACCGGAGTTTGGTTTTGAGTAGACCTGTGCTAGCATAGTACTTTCCTGGGATGTGACCACTTTTCTCCTGCCAGTGTTTTCTTCATGAAAACTAAAACAAGGAATCAATAAGAAAACATTTTTTAAAAAAGGAAAAACATATAAAAAAGACAAACTGAATATTAGCAGGAAATGTTAGCAGGGGAGGCCTTAGGCAGGTTAGCCGATTAATACTTGTGCTTTGAATTAGAGTGATCTGTTAGAATTGTAAGAAGAAGAACTTGTGATGACAAATTGTCTTAATGGTCTCCCCCGCTCCTTTGTAACAACTACAAAGAGTACTTGAAAATAAATATCTTACTCATTCATAGGCTTAAAACTGCGTTTGATGAAGAGTTAACTAAATAACTCTTAGGGACTTCTAAGGAAGATGTTGTACTTTGGAGTTAGTTTTCTTAAATACGTGGTCTTCAGGCTACTTCACCATTAGCAACAACATTTCTGGGGGCTCCTACTGGTCACAGTTGTGACAATTTTAGCACCAAAAAGAATAACAGACTGAAACACATTAAAATATAAAAATTCATGAGTATAATTACACCAAAATAGAAATTGAAAAGAACCTAATTTGTCACCATCTATTCATGAAACCAACTTCTTACTTTGAATTTGATAATTAAATGGCAAAAACAAACCTGCCTTTCCAGTAAGAACTGTATTTAAGGATGACGAAATAGCTCAAGTTGAGGAAGGAAAGCTATAATAATTTACATGGAAACACCAACTAATAAATGCAGAAGAAATAAGAAAACTGGAGAAAAATTCACAAACCTTAATATTTACTGATTTAGGCAAAGATTACCACTAGATGTTAAAACTCCCAGGTGAGTGGCTAGTGGGGAACTGGGAATTCATTCTGTGCCAAAGGGACACCTTGCAGAGAACTCACCAACCACAAAGGTGAAAACACAGGTGGGGGATTAGGCTGTTCTGTTCATCCAGTCTATTCACCTCAGTGCTGTTAATGGTAGGGTCAACTACACAGTAGTGTGTTTTTTTCTGACGTGATGCAATTTGAAGCCTGTGTCTCATCTATGGTACATTCTAGCAAAAAATATTTTATTCAAATCCATGAGGCCTATAGATGTAACTTCTAGATCATGAGTAGTTCAGAGAATAAAAGAACAAGCTGAATAACACCTTGAGGAAGCATGTGGATACATGACCAGTACAGATTCTCCAGGACAACTGCCCCAGGCTTGTTAACGAGTCCATGTCAGCCCAGAAGGGACTGTGCTGGATTAAGACACACTTAGGGAGTTAAACGGACATGATCGGTTAGGGTGTAAGGTCACACAATGGATACTAGTTTGGAGAAATCAGCTACAAATTTGGGGACAAGTGGGGGAAATTTGAATATGATCTGAAGTAAAAATGTTCTGGAATGAGAAAAAAATAGGTTACAGACACTGTAGAGTATGACTGTATTTTGATTAAAAGATGTAAATACGTATGCATAAAGATCTGAGAGGATACACGAAGGTGTTAGCAATAATCCTTGAGTGGCAGCAATACAATATTTTTATTTTCTTATTTTTGCGAGTCTGGTTTTTCTGTAATGCACTTACAGGGCTTCTGTAAAAACATGCTTATTTGGAAGGAAGAACTTCCAGAAAACTGGGGGTAGGCCACTACTGTTTGATAACTCCAGTTACAGAAAATCTGTAGACCAGCATGTACAAAAGCAAGGAACCACTACCCATCTGGTGACAGCATATCTGATTTGTAGGTAAGGTTCTTAAAAGGAAAAAATTCTTAAGTGCTTGGCTGACAAAGATAATACTAAAAAGTAACAGAAATGTCACTGCCCAATAAATGCAGGTGAGAGGCCAATTTATCTTGGAAGTGGTCAGGTAAAAAACACACACACACAAGTAAGATACATCTTGCTAGGCGTCATTCACCCTCCAGATCAAGCCTTGCCTACTTGTGTTTACCCTTTGAAAAAAAATCTGTTGTCTGGTATTTAAAATGTGTAAATGAGTAATTCCAGGAGAGGCTCGTATCCCACCCCAGGCTGAGTTCCTCACGCCTCGGGAGTGGCATTGGGCTCTGTGTCCTCCTGGGGCGGAGGAGTCAAGGCTTCTTGCTCTGCAAGCGCCTCTCGGAGTTGGCTCCCCAAAACTGCGTCGTGGATGCTGTGGAACAGCAGCTCCCATAAGGCAGGATTCTCAAAAAACATGTTTTGTGTGAGGTCATTCACAACTTGTGCTAAAAAAGAAGAAAAGAAAATTAGTCCACGTTTCGGGTATCAATCTTGAACATTAAAAAAAAGTAACTTTCATACAGTTTAAATATTAAAACGACATAATAAAAAGTCTCACTCCAATCCCTGTACCCATGACATCACACCCCCAGTTTCAGGAAGCTGCTTTGATTATTTTCTTGTGTATTCTTCCAGTATGTATTTATGTAAATATAAGTAAATATATAAACAAATATTCTTATTTTTGTCCTTTTCTTACCCAAAAGAAAGCACACTATTTACACTATTCTGGATTTTTACAATATTTAAATTTTTCACTTAATTTTTTTATGACTACATGGTATTTGATATTGTGGGTATAGCTGAGTTAATTTAACTGGTTCCTTTTGTGTGATAGTTGAGTGTTTCCAGTCTTTTGCTTTTATAGACAGTACCGTGATGCCTACCCAGGTACGTGTTTCGTTTGAATGTGTGTAGCACGTTGCTGGATTCTCCGGGTTAAAAGGCAAATGCGTTTGCGACGTGGAAAGTCTCTATAGTGGCTGTTTCATTAGGCACGCCAGCAAGGTCAGAGTGCCTACAGAGCATGCTGCCAAGCAGTTCATCTTCAAACACCGTTTTAACCAAAATTTAATATAAAAAACAGCAACACTGTATGTAAAAACCTAAATGATCTTATATAACTATGTTTATGGCAGCCATTAAATAATTACTGAAAAATATACCAGCCCAGAACAATGGCTCGTTAGTTGGAGTTCACCAACTCCAGTTCAGGAGGCTGCCACTACCCGCTCAGTGACAGGACTGCCTGGACGTGGCTAATTTCAAGGCTAGATGTACAGAGATTTTCAGGAAAAAAAAATTCATTTTCACCAAAAAACATAATTAAGGGGAAATATTTCCCCAAAAAAGGGAAACAAAAATAAAAATATTACTATTTCTCCTCATTCTAGAAGTGTACTTACCACTGCATCCTGCTAAATACACATAAATACCGACATCTCCATATTCTTTTACAATCTGTAATAATGTTGAAATAAAGTTTAGTTTCTCTTGACTGTGCCAGATACAAGTCTCTTTTTACCAATATGTATTTCACTGACATAAGACACTCTAGTACATTCACTTGAACTACTTTGCTTCAATAATTACGCATTTTTGAGCGAATCCTTTAAAAATGATTATTTATTTCTTTTGTTTTTTATATGGACAGTCATAATTAGAGATATCAAAGAATTCTTGTTAAATTTTATTTATGTGTAATAAATGTATAATAAAAATGCCTTTAAAAAATCTTCTTGTAGAAATATATACTGAATTATTTACAGATGATACGTTGATTGGCATGTGTTTCAAAATAACAGAAGGGGAAAACGGTCATGGGACATGAGTGAAATAATATTAATCATAAATTGATAATTGTTGAAGCTGAGTAATAATTACGTGGGGGTGTTCATTATACTGTATTTTTTACTTTTGAATATTTTTGAAATTTTCCATAATCAAAAGTTGAAAAAAAAAACACAAAAAAAATTGTTAATTTAAGAGTTAGAAAGGGACCCTAGTTCAACTCTGATTTTACTGATGGCAAAACTAGATGCAGAGATTTTAAATGACTTGTTCATGCTGATGCTTACCCCTGCCAGAGTTTTTACACCAACGGAATCTATAAAATTGACTTGTGTGAAGTCCAGAATGACGGTGTGGACGTTTTCCCCGGGGGGCATGAACCTCTGCAGCTCTTCAGGGAAGGTGCTCTTGATGACTATTGGGGGGTACTTGATTTCATCCTCCTCTCCTTCAGGCTTCGTATCATCTTCTCCATCTACTTCTGCATCCTGTGCCAAAAATTAAATCACGACAGAATTCTATGAACAAATCATATTTCGGTTCTGAGAGTTATACAAAAAAATCAGTCCATCTTAAGCTACTGATTATATCAGATCTTTTCTAAAATATTTGCCATATCCCAGCCTTGTAATGTGACCAAAAAAGATGTATATATAATATTCAATTTTAGCTCTGTTTCTTTTCTTCCTTTGTTTTTGTCCAATGAAATCCACTCTCCTTAGTTATCATATATATGTCCTCATAGCTTCTGAAATAATTCCATTAACTTCAGCATGACAGACCATAAGTTACATAAGCCTGAACAGTAAAAACCAGGCTTTGAGTTCTTTTACTACAAGCTGAATGCATCTATGCTAAGTTACTAATGCTAAAATTTATGAAGGTGCTGTGTGATTTTTATTTTTTAGAACAATGTTTCCCTGGGCCCACATCACTACTTATTTCAGAAGCATTCACACATCTTTAATACATAAAGGATAGTTCTATTGTTTCTACACTTTCCTATTGTAGGAACTCCATGCTGTGTTAAAACTTCAATCTGGAGTAAAGGCAGGGGCCCCCGTGGGTTGGGAGAGAAGGGAACGTACCCTGAAGAGACCACTCACCGCTTTGACGACGGTTGCGTTAACCATGTTTGCGGTCCCGACCTCCTTAGCGTACTTCTTCATGGCCTTTCTTCTCGCTCCCATGATAAGGGATGGGTTCACTCCGGTCTTTACAGAAAAGCAATCACGCAAAGCCACTTCTTGGCTCCCAGGAACTCACGCAAATGCAATTAATCTTTAACTCTCCCCGGTTTGACAGTTTTCTACCCCAGCTTACTACCCCAACCCTTTCTCTACTTTGCCCTCAGGACTCCCTCTTTAGAAGACCATTAGTGCCCTTTCTTATTCCTGGTCTTGATTTAAGACAATCTGAAGCTAAAGTATTAAAGAGAACTTAAAGTAGCATTTTTCAGACTTAAATTTTTCAGATTTTAAGAGATATTTAAGAGACTCTGTGGGTTGACTGTGAGATTTTCCTACATATTGGGCAGTGTGAGGCTGGGTTCTAATAATGACCAAAGAAACCCATATGATCTCAAGAGAAGAAATCTATAATTATTTTTCACTTCCTTTTCTTAAAAATGTTTTTAAAAGGTTACTTATACATGTATATAGAGAGAAATAGTACAAAATCAATATCTCATGACTCACCTTTCTTTTTAATGCACTGCTGTACAAGTCACTATTTGCATAATAAATTGGGGCATTTATTTGGAATATTTTTATTCCAGGAACTTCTTTCACCTGAGAAACAAAATGTTAGTGAATTTAATACACGGAAATATTTCAGAATCAAAACTGGAGTTGCCTCCAGCTTCCAACTTGAAAATTCGTGCAGAGGTTTCTAAGGGCCCTCTTAATATTACTTCGATAAAATAATATCACTCTACTCATGCTCTGGAGGAAGGAGTACTGAGAAGAAATCCTTTAAAAATGCACATCTTCCCATTTAAAGAATTTTCCTGTGTTTCACTTTTATCATAAAACACAACGAAGAGGGACTGAAAAATATTTAGACTGTGGGAAGCAGGCAAATAAAGTGAGCACAGGTTTGTACTGGTTCATTCATGGAATGCAGGCAAGAATCGAAATGAACCCAAGTGAAATACAGTGAATATTTTATCAAGAAGCCTCGAACTCTAGAATGCAGTTTGGAAACAAGTAATTCAGCATAAAGTTCTTTTGGAAGGAGGAGAAGAGAGTAATCCTAACACCAGTCTCATTTCCTAATACCTTACAGTGAATCTGAGAATTTCTTCCCAAGTAGGAAACAAAACGAACAGACAAAATTAGTTTTAAAAGATTTTATAAAAGTCTTTGAGATTCCACATAAGAAAAGAACATTCAAAAATTGAGGAAATTTTAAGCCCTAATTTTAACCGTTGAAGATGAAGTGGGAGAATTTCATAGTCCAAAAACCTATACTTTACATGGTTAGTATTAATATTTTACCATCAGTTTAAATTCACCAGAAAAAAATCATGCACAAACAAACTATCCTCTCAGCTTCAGAATGTTGTAAATATATACTTTAATTCGAACAATAAATACTTAGCCTCCTTTTAAAAAGAGGAAAAATAAATATTAGGAGGCTGAGTAATTAATGTATCGTATAGTACAAACTACAAAACTGAATCCAGGCAGTAAGTTTTTCAGGTTTTTCACTTTGACCACTACACTTCCCTTCCTTTCACTCCCACTTTTTGTCCTAGGTGAAAATAAAATTAGTTAGCCAATTACATCACATGCTCACACCTTATAACCCTTTAAAATGATAGCGAAGGTCTTACCTCCTCATATGCGTCTATATCAATATACACATCTGTGTCAGGAAGCTGTCCAAGGACTTTGTAGCTTGGACTGAAGATAGAGAGTGAGTGTGTTAAAATATAGCATTGTGTTGAGACCCAGTATGTAATCGAAACATGAGGTTTTGTACATTTCATGTACGGATTTGCTAGTAAATTCAGGAATATTTGATCCCTCTGCAGTGCTTTTGCAGAAGGGCTCCACATACATCACATTCCCAGTACCATTCCAAGCTTCATACTTCCCACACACCTCACACCACACACACCCTTCGTTTCAACCCCAACATACATGATTCACCCATACAGCAAACACATCTCACATCACACTAACCACACATGCACTACACATGACACACACCCTCCACATACGCACAATACACAATGCAATTGCATGCTCATACCGTACAACTACATACATACATACCATACACACCATACCACACCAACAACCTGGTCAGGACAAAAGACTCGGACATTTAAAGACAAGGGCAAAAATGAATTGTGCCGAGTTCAAGTCATGCCACATGTAACTCCAGTTCTCATTCCACTCAGCAGGCAGAATTGTCCTCTTACTCCAATTCTAAAGTAGAAGAGGGTTTTTTTTTGTTGTTGTTTCTAAGAGTCTCTGATGTGGGTGGGGAGAAAACAAAAATCTCCAGTTACCAAAGAAGTTTTCTCAAGTTTTGTTTGAGAAATCGAGGCCCACTGAGGTTCAGTGAGTTGTTCACGGTCCGAGAGCTTTGAGAGCCAGAATATGTCTTAAGGTCTTTGAGCCAACATTCCATGGTCCTGTACTATGTCCTGGTGCTTCTTAGCTTGTAGATGCAAGTGCTTCTTTGTGAGTTAGAATATACAATACAAATATTAGATGATTTTCTGGGTGGATTTCGTCAATAAGCATTCAGAGAGCACACCATGTGCCTGATCCTGGACTCCAGGAGCACACCTCCACAGTCAAGACACTCACAGTCTGTCGACAAATACGTTTGAAGTCAACACTGCCATCTCAGGCAGGACTCTCACACCCATCCCAATCTGGGCACTCACCTCTGTGTCCTGTAAATCACAGTCATCAGCGCGATGATCACAGCAGTAATCAAACCATAGTCCAACCCCAGGAACAAGGAGGAGACAAAAGTGGCAAGCCAGATGGTCTGAACGAAAGACAGAAAGCTTTATGTACAATCCCGCTAAAAACCTCCTAGAGTCACACACTCTCATGCACATGTACACACACGGCACCTAATTTTGCCTAACTGGATACTGCATATAACAACTGACTGCACTAACTTATCTCTCTCACATTTTTATCAGCACTAATCCATGTGTTGGCTATGACATATACACCTAAAGGTGGCCTTTGTTACTTACCAGCTCTATTTTGCTGGTTCTCCAGAAAAAAGGGAGATCTGAGAACTGCATAAACATTCCTTTCAGGTTGACGATCACAATGGCAGACAGCACAGCCTGAAATACAGCACATCCATGCTTGCCTCTTCTCTCGTGTCCAAGAACTCCCTTTGCTGGCTGCTCACTGTCCTCCTGCTGCCCTCCCACGTCCTCTCCCCACTCACTTCCTACGTGGCAGTGACGGTACATTTGGAGCCACGAACACCTGGATTTTCAGGACTCGAGTAACTAAAATGGGCCTTGGAAAACCAGGCTTATATTCTAGCAGCAAACCTGCATGGTAGTCAAGAGGTTCAGAATTAAACTTGGTACTCAAGGAATTATTTCACCCATGGTCTTTCTACATTATCATTTTCTCTATATTGTTTTTAATCTCTACTAGATTCAATATATCAGTAAAACAATGTCTTATGGGTGTAGGCCATATCAGATTTTAAGTGGAAGTATAAGGTCAGAGAAGATCAAAGAGAGAAGGGACCTTGGAGATTAGCCAGTCGACAGTTTATCTGCAACCCAGAGACGCTGAGATGGCTTTCCCAAGGTCCCGGGGACCAGTAGATTTTAGAGCAGGATCTTGGTCTTAACCTTGGACCTTTTTCAAATCACCCTGCTAGGGTTACAGTAAAAACCTGTGAGACAGCCCCCTCCGAGATATAAACAAATGATACAGCAAAATCTGTACACATGGAAAATCTCACACCAAGTCCAAGCTACACACCTGGGGTAACGATTCAAAGAGGAATCCAGTGGCTAATATGACCATCAGAATCATTAACGAGGCCAAACAACCTGCAAGCTGAGTAAGAAAAGACATGGAAGGAGCTTTTACGAGACAAGTAAGAGGCTGGCATCGGTTGGTCTGAGTCTTTTGATAATCAACGTGGGACGATCAAGACAATACGGATTCAAACAAGTCATCCAAACCATTACATAAACCTGTACGTTCTTCATACTTCTCCAAAGTTCTAGTTCCTCTTACAGCTTTTAAACAGAAGCTGAAATGCTTGAACACCCTGACTGAAATGTTCTGGCCAGGAATGGGGAAAAGGAGATGTCTGGTGCTGATCCGAGACCCGCAAGGGCCAGAAGACTGCAGATAAGACTTTGCCGCCCAGTGTGGTGGCCACTAGCATAGGTAGTATTTACATTAAAAAAATTAAAATTAAATGAACTTAAAATTCACGTCTTGGCTGCACTAGCCATATTTTAAGTGTTTGAGAGCCACATGTGGAGTGTGGCTGCCACATTGGATGGTGCAAATACTGAATGTTTCCATCAATGCAGAATGTTCCATTGACACAGAAAGTTCCTAGGCTTTTATGCTAACATCCTAGGTCTCAACTTGGAGGTTTACTGGTAGCAAGTATAATTTTTTTATTTAACTGGGCAGCAGACCGCTTTCCTATAGATGTAGCTCCTTATGATTTGCTTTAATCAGTCACACCTTCCTCTGACTCACCATGCAGCTCACCGGAGCATGGATCTTCAGGCAGACTAGCTTGGGGGTCAGACTAGAACCAAGGCACTAAAATGTCATTACCACCCAAATCCCGACAGATCAGTGGTACACATACCTGTGTCTTCCCTCCAGTTCCCTCCTGAACGAGGCTCCGAGACAAGGAGCACGAAATTGAGAAAGTCTGGAAGAGTGAACCGATCGAATTGCACAGTCCCAGCGCAATGAGCTCCTTTTCCACATGGAAACAGAGCACAAAAGAAATCAGTTATTCCTTACACACAAAGGTGTGATGGCCCATATAATACACATTTTCAGCAGTACAGGCTGTTTCTTCATTCTCTTTTCAGATATAAGAATTTGTTTAGTATGAGCTCAAAGTAGGAATTATTACATAATTTAAAGTGCAGGGAAGCACTTTGAATTTTTAATGTTGGAGATAAATGCTGTGCTCAGGCTCCTTTTATCCAAACACTCTCTACACGTATAAATTATGCTTAAAAAAAGAACCACAACCAAAGAGACAAAATCTTTTTGTTGTTTAAATGAAAGGTACAGTACGCCAGACTGTGGTGTACAGTACTGACATCTTTTGAATGCCTGGCTCTTGCTCAGCGAGGAGTCCATGCCAGTGTCCCCCCGGGGCCGCGAGTGAGCCCTGCTCTGAGGGCCACTGCTGGTCGTCCTGGTTGGATCACTGTGTGTCACGTGAATGAGGAGTATCTAGGCTCCTCTTAGAAACACACAGCATGTTAAAACAGACATTGTCATGCCCAAACTATAGCTAGTGGCATCCAGATGAAATACCTCACCTGTAGCTATGTTATAAAAGATGGCAACAAAGAACCTACTGTGGAGTGTGAGTTATGAATCACATACTCCAAGCTTAATGACCAAAGAGAAGCCTTCCTGTGGAGTAAAAGTGATTCTGGGAAAATATTTTATTCTTAATCTGTGAGCTTTAAGAAGTGACAACATCTACAGAATGACAACCATAATTGAAACATACAATTAAAAAATAAAAAACAATAGTGATAACATCAATAGGAGTATGGTAAACTGAAAACCTCAGACTGGAGATTTCACCTGTCTAGCTGACCTCTGCCTGTGAGGTGAGGTCGGACTCTGTACCTCAGTGTTCTGACAATCAAATATACATAAAGTATAAAAAATTGTAGTGTTGAATAAATTCATGCTTCAAATACATCCATCATCAAACTTACAAGTTTTTCTACCAAGACAGAGAAATCAAGTTTATCTGCCTTGCAGAGCAGAGCACGATGATCGTATCACTATGAAACAGCTGCAGGAAATTAATGGCTTTTACCTGATTGCCATCAACCTGGTAGCCATGTTTATTTGCCAGGGTCTTGGCCATTGAGATGGTCACTGAAAACCCAACAATGGCTATGGCGATGGCATCCACGTACACGAGGTGGAAGAGGCTGGTGTCTGGATTGGCTGGAGGTAGAAGCCTGAAAGATCAAGTGGAATTTGTCACAAGTGCTGTGGCTATTGAGGAAAAAACATGCAACTAAAGGGGAGCACATTAGAGGGGAACTATTTGCAAAGGAGATGATCAGTGCTTGGATATTTGTTTGCTCTAGTTTGGCAAAAAGGAGGGCCCTCCTGGACACGCAGAGGTTCTTTCCAGGCCCCAACCCCAGGTACCAGGTGAATGGGTTATCAGCAGAGATCAGATGCTGGTTTATTTAGAAAAAGAGTAACCTTATACCTCATGGCACCTGTACGGTAGGTGTAAGTGAGACACAGAACAGGAAGAAGAGAGGGTCAGCGAAGTGTCTGATGCTACGAGACATTTGAACCAAAGTCTGAGGGCAGGGAGGGTGTTGGACAAGGGTTATCTCACGGGAGAAGTACTGTTTGAGCATGTTGCAGCAGGCACTCACTGCCCTTCCTTGTTATTTCACGTAAGGACTCTGCTTCTTCCCAGGATCCCAGGTGAGTTTCTAACATGGGAAAGGAGCAGCAACAAGTTTTACTCCTTAGGTCTCACCTGGGAATCCCGGGAGTCTGAAGGAGCCAAAAGTGTGACTCCTGAAGCCCCACAACAGGCAACCTGATTTTTGTGGTCCATTCTTGTGGGTTGGAAACTTTGTCCTAAGAGAAAAGAATAGGGATTCCCTAGAATGGTCTGGGGGAGAGAGCAATAGAGGTTTTCAAAGCCACCTGCTCCAATTCAAGGCATTGGGCTAAATAATAACAATGACAGCAATCAATTAATACACAATATTATTATTCTTACAATAACAGTCATTTATTGGATGTTTCCTCTGTGCCAAGTTCTGTGCTTATTTATCTCCAGTAGCCCTGTGAGGTAGGCACCATAGTAATGGCCATTTTACAGATGGGGAAAATGAGGCATCGTAAGGTAAAGCAACTTGCCCAAGGTCAAACAGCTCATCAACTGAATAGACAAAAACCATGAAGAACCCACCTCCCTGTGCCTATTTCTCTTACTATGTCATATCACAGTGACAAAAGGGGATGTCTCAAGTTCTGGGGTAAAGAAAAGGGAGAGGGAGAGAGGAAAGAAACCTAACATATATACAGCCTGGATTATGTGTTACATGCTTGACTAATGTCATCTCATTTGTCCTCAGAACAATCCTATTAGATAGGTACCATTATTATCCCCGTTTATAGGTGAAAAAAGTGAATGATTACAGATGTCGAGTAATTTGCCCAAGACGGGGCACGGAGTCAAACCCAGGGGGGTATCTGACTATAAAACATATGTATTTCCCTTGTACTTTGCTATATAAGTGAACCAAGAGGGAAGGCCTGGAAGCAGCTCTGGGTCTGAGGAATAAGAAGTTGAGAAAAGGATTTATTTTGGAATGAGTTAAGGAAAGTAAACCAAGACACAGGATACATTGCCACAACTGGGATCTTTACGAGTCAACTGTTACTTTCTGGACTGTATTGTGTATATATTTATGTGTGTGTTGTTAATAAGTGTGGTAGTTTGCTCTCAAGTATGACCAACAATTCCTCCCATCCTTGTATGTGCTGCTTTCCCATGTAGAGGTGGAATCTGTTTCCCCTCTGGCTGGAACTTGTGATTTTCTTTGACCGAGATAATGCGGAGAAAGTGAAGCTGTGTGAATGCTTTAAGAGGCCAGGTGGCTTCTGCTTTTCTGTCCTGCCCTGAGCCACCATGGAAAGAGTTTGTCTACCCTGCTGGAGACGGCATCTGGAGAGAAGATGCCAGCCAGCCCTCGGCAGTTCCAGCCTGCTGGCCGAGGGTTCAGACATGGAGCAAAGCCCTCTTGGATGCTCCAGTCACACCTTCAGAAACTGACAGCTGCATGAGACCAGCAAAAGAACCACCCAGCTGAGCTCTACCTAGACTGAGGAATTGTGAGCAAAAAAGCATTGCTGGAAGCCACTGTTTTGGAGCTGTTTGTTATTTGGCAATAAGACTCACAGATAACTGAAACAATGCCCTATATGAAAGCCTATATAACTATATAGGGTGGGATAAAAGTAGGTTTAGGTTTACAGTTGTGAGCAGGCAAAACAGTTTATTCTTGTATTATTATTTATTAATTATTATATATTTCCCCATATGAATGACTGTAAACCTACTTTTGCCTACCCTGTATATAGATAGGTAGGAAGACATTATTTGTTTCCTGCTTGGTTTTGGGCAAAATTCCAGAAAGATAAGCTTTCTGAGTAGCCCAGTGACAGAAACGTAAAATATTATTTTTTTTAAAAAACCAACTTAGCTCTTTTAGAAGGAAAAGCATAATGCAATAGGGAAAGAATTAGATAGAAATTATGGTGGCATGTGGATTTATAAAAGAAGTCTAAGCATAGACATTCAAGTAATTTATTCAAATTATTTGTGGTTGGTTATTCAGTAAGGTTATCTCCTGGTCCCAGTCACAGGCCAATGTTTATCACATGACTGATTCTGTTAGTGACTCAGGTGTGAGGTAATGGAAAGTGCACAGGACTGAGCATCGGAAGACTGAGTTCTGGGTCCAGGCTGGGACTCACTGCAAGTCACTAAACCTCATTCATGTCTCTCAAATGTCGCCTTCTCTGATACTCTACCGAGAACAGCAACCCCAGACTCTCCTATCCCTTACCTGGCTTCCCTTTTCTTCATGGCTCTCCTAACTATTTGCTTGTCTCTCTCCCCTAGTAGCATAAACTCCATGAGAACAAAGGGTTTTTTGCTTATATGTTTGCTTTTGCTTTTAACTGCTGTGCCCCTGGCACATTAATAGGCACTCAATAAACACAAGCAGAGTAAATGAGAATAAATAAACTTTCTTCTCAGTAAAATGGGGATAATGTATATATTTGTCAGTAGTGTTATTGTGAG
>PVKM010010126.1:0-35475 GCA_004027735.1 Carollia perspicillata | reverse complement strand
TTTATTTATAAACATTTTAAAGATGGTGCATACTTTAAAATTTATAAAGCTGGCCACTTATGACATGAAGCCTCATTTTTTACCATACCTCCAATTCATGTTATAGGCATTCAGATGAACTCTATGTCTCTACCCAGAGTGGCCAGCGTCTTTATTTTGCCTAAAAAACTGCTCACCTTTCAGAAATCAGCTCCAGCCCAGTTCCTCTTTTGGACTCTGTTCTTGCCAGAATGGAGGTATCTTCATCTGGCACTTCCCATACATACCTGTTCTAACATTCTAAAGTCATCTATTATAATTTTTGTTCCACCTTTCCAACAAACTTCATATGGAGATATGAAGTTGTATATTTTCTGAAACATAGTAGATTCTCCTTAAGTGTTTGTTGTCCTTAAAATAATACATTTTAAACAACAGAAACTTTATGCATATAAACTAAATGGCTAGAAGTAGAAGTTCTCAGGGAAAGAGAATCTCAGATTATTTAAAAAGTTAGGTGTGATACAATTGCTGAAACAAAAGAGGCAATTCTTATTGAAATGCTGTGAAGTTCAATTTCTGCTAGTCTTTTTGGAAACAAAACAAAAACTGTGGAGAATGTAGGGAGAGCATAAACCAGTGAACATGGCTAGCAGTGCACTGGCAACACAAAGCTATATTTATGAGGCTGCCTCTCCTCTATTATGGTTTGGCTTGCCTTGAATTGGACCAGTTATTAGGCTACCGTCGTCATGAACAAATTCTTCTTTATACCCATGTGATTCATTTTCTATCTCTGCTATATGTTTGTGTTGATTTTAAATAATTAGAGAGAGTTGAAAAATTTATAACATAACTTCCAAGCTGCTTCTGATGATGCCTGGGAAGCGGCACTAAATGAAAAATTAAAACCTTCATGCTGCAGGGGGCCCTCCTCTCAATACAGAGGTGTTCCCATAAGAAGAGTTAGAGGTCAATGCTGCGAAGCACCTCTTCTCATTTGGAAACAGATTCTGCAACTTAACATACATAGATTCTTCAGTCATTCTGATGCATTTCTGCTCTCTTCAATTAACTAACAAATTATCAAAACAGCTTTTACTTCTTTTTTTCTCCCAATAGGACTTAGCCCAGTTCTCATCATTAGATAGTTATTTAATTTAATTCATTTAACATGATTCAGTTTGCTTAGATGTGAAGTCATGCTTAATTCTATAAGTTCACTTTGATAATGCATCTTAAACTCAATTAAACAACTAATGATGTATTTGAAATAACAGAAACACTGTATTAATTGATTAATACATGCACTTAACCTAAAAATACTTTCTAGGATAAAAAGAAGTATAAATAAAGAGCTTATTATTTAATTAGAAATAAGCTACTCTGATGGATGAATATATTAAATTCCAAAGCATATACTAATTTTTAGGGCTGCCTGAATTAACCAAATGAATCCTTGATATGGCTGCATGTTATAATGTGAAGCTTGCAGTTAAAATGATTTTCATATTTCTAATTAGCAATTAATAATTAGTTTGATGTTGTGGCTAAAATAAGCTTGTATATAACATTATATATATATTAATATGTGAGGTCTGTACAGAAGGTATCCAGCCATGTAATATGAAAAATAGAGACATTTACTGAAGAATATACAAGATACAAGAAACACTGTATGTAGGACAATGACACCTCGGCCCCCTTCAAAATAGGCACCTTGGGACCTCACATAGTTCTCTCATTCGCCATCAGCTGGTGTGTCATAGTTTCCTGGCTCTCATCAATGGTCTGAAATCTCTTCATTTGCAAAGGTGACTTTAGTTTTGGGAAAAGTCAGAAGTCACAGGGCACCAGGTCTGGGCTGTAGCAGGACTAAGTCACGTGGGTGATTTAATGTTTCACCAAAAACCTCTGCATGAGGCATAATGCATGAGCAGGCACATTGTTGTGATGAAGCTGCCAATCACCAGTTGTCCACAGTTTCAGCCTTCTGAATCATTCAAATAGTTTCCGTGGAAGAATATTCAAGCTTAACACAAAATCTGATGCAGATTCATTGCTCTACTTATTTAGTCATTTTGAATGTAACAGCCACACAGTATACATGCTAACTTAACCACATCTACTTCCCTCCTGACTAGTACAGTGAGGTCATCATTGTTTAATCATCTGCATTCCAGTCTGCTGTCCTTGGCTGTCAGGTCACATATGTATCCTGCAAACTGCTCTAGTTATATTAACAATGGCTGGACTTTTTCCTGACAGACATAATATATATATTAAGCTTCTAACACTGACATAAACATGAACAGTAAAAAAGACTATTACACATGACTAAAATATAATACTTTAATTCTTCCCCAGAATCCTAAATTAATTTACTAAAGCCTGGGTGACCACCCTAACAAAAAATTAAGATTGATTTTTGTGCCCAGTACATAGCAACAAAAAAAGAAAGCTTGTAATCGATAGTATATTAGGGTTTGTTTTGTGCTAATCCTGGAGGAGACAATTGTTTTTAAAGTAATGACAACAAAAGTCTTCTCTATGAGAGAGAATAATTCTAAATAATTTTTTAAGGCAAAGCGAACAAACAATTCCTCCATTTCCCATTCAGTTTTTATTCGATGGAGTCTTGTTTATTTGATTGTTATACCCTGACAATTGGCTCAACACATCAGCCTCTGTTTAGTAAAGGAATGTTGCAGATAGTGATGAGCTGTTTGAGACTCATAACTGAGCATGAATCACTGCTTGTGCAGTAGTCAAGTCTTTGAAGATGGTTTCAACTAATGATAACTAAATTATCATTAATACCAACTTACAATGCCTCTCAAACACAGAATTTCACTATTTATTACACAAGGTGGAGCAAACATAGATTTACACTTGTTTGCATGGAAAATAATATCATAATTAATAAATAATAATACAAGAATGAATTGCTTGGTGCACTTGCAACTATAAACCTAATTTGTCCCACTGTGTGTTCAATAACTTGTCCCTTTAGGATAAAGGAGAAGCAATATTTATTTTTACTAAAAATTATGGTGATTTGGGGGAAAAACTATTAGAAATACAAGTGTGTTTTACTCCTTTAAATGTTAGGTATAAATTCCTGCTAGGACCATACCTCTCAACGGGTCTAATCAATGATATACAGGATTTTGGCAAAGAACTCAGCTACCAGTTCATATTTTTCATTCAGTCATCTATAACTTTCATTAGACAAAATGTAAGTTAACATAGGAATTGTATATTAGAAGATGTTTCTTTTTTCCTCAGGTCATTATCAGGCAAGGTGAAAAAGGTAGTTAGGAATTTTACATTTCTCTTGATTTTGAGAATCATGGGCCTATGCAAACTTTTACATCCTAGTTTGGATGGTTGATTTACAGTAAGGAGAGGCCAAATGAGCTACAAAGAACATGAAAACGAGGGGGAAATGATTTGTGGATTTAATGCAATTGTGATCAAAATCCCAGAAAGTTATTTTGTGGATATTGATAGACTGATTCTAAAGTTCTTGTGGAGAGGCAAAAGATTCAGAATAGCCAACACAAGATAAAAAGAAAAGAACTGACACAATCCAACTTTAAGAATTACCATAAAGCTACAGTAATCAAGAGAGCATGGTATTTGTGAAAGAATACACACATAGATCAATGAACTAGAAAAGAGAGCCCATAAATAAACCTCCATGAATATAGTGAACTGATATTTGACAAAGGATCAAGGGCAATACAATGGAGTAAAGACAGTGTTTTTGTTTTGTTTTTTAACAAAAGGTGCTGGAATCACTGAACATCCACATGGAAAAATAAATAAATCTAGAGGCAGACCTTATACCCATCACAACATTTAACACCAAATCAGTCATAGACCTAAATGTAAAATGCAAAGCTATAAAATTCCTAGAATACAACATATAAGATGAGCTTGGGTATAGTGAGGACTTTTAAAAAAAAATCCTCACCCAAAGACTTGCTTACTAATTTTAGAGAGAAGGGAAGGGAAGGAGAGAGGGGGGGAGAGAATCATCAATGTGAGAGAGAAACATCAATCAGTCACCAATCACACATGACCTGACTGGGGAATAAACCCATAGCCCAGGCCTGTGCTCTGACCAGGGAATTGAACCCATGACCCTTTGGTTTATGGCATGATGCTCCAACAAACTGAGCCACATTGGCCAGGGCTGGTGATAACTTTTTAAAGAAAAAACTAAAGACAAGATATATGGAAAAAAATTGATAGGATGGACTATATTAAAATTAAAAACAGCTTTACAAAGGACAAAATTAAGATAATGCAAAGACATGCCCAGACTTGAAAAAATTATTTTCGAAAGACACATCTGATAAATGACTATCGTGTAACATATACAAAGAACACTTAAAACTCAACGATAAGACAGCAATCTGTGTGATTTTTAAATGGGCCAAAGACTTTAACAGACATCACTGATGAAGATATACAGATGGCAAATAAGCACATGAAAAGATGCTCTACATCATACGGCATAAAAATGCAAACAGAAATAACAATGAGATATCACTACATGCCAAACAGTCTCCAAAATCTGGAACACTGACAACACCAAATGCTGGTGAGGATGCAGAGCAACAAGAACTCTGATATATCGCTGCTGGGAATGTAAAAGTGTTACAGCCACTGCGTAAGGCATTTGTCAGTTTCTTACAAAACTAGACTTACTCTTATCATACAGTCCAACAAACACGTCTTACACAATACCTCATTGGTATTTACACAAAGGTGCTGAAAACTTATGTCTCCACAGAAACCTGCAGATGGATGTTTATAGCAGTTTTATTCATAATTGCCAAAACTTGGAAGCAACCATATTCTTCAGAGTGTCAATGGAGAAATGAAATCTGGTTCACCTAGACAATGGAACATTACTCAGTGCTGAGAGAAAAGGACCTATGAAACCAGAAAACACATGGAGGAAACTTAAATACATAGCATTAAGAGAAAGAAGCCAACCTAAAAAGGCTACAGGTTATAAATTTTATTTATATTACCTTCTGGAAAAAGTAAAACTATGGATTCAATAAAATATCAGTGGAACCCACAAGATAGAATTCAAAGAAAAGGGATGAATAAGCAGAGCACAGAAGATTTTTGGGGCAGTGAAAATACTCTGTATGGTATTGTAATGATAGATTAAATGTACATGTAATGTAATGATAGATGCAATGTACATGTCGTTACATATTTGCCCAAATCCATAGAATGGACAACGGTAAGGGTGAATGAACCATAATGTAAACTGTGGAATTTGAGTAATTATAACGCATCAGTGTAGGTTCATCGATTGTAAGAAATGTGCCACTCTGGAAGCGAGGAGGATGTTGATAAGGAGGAGAGTATCATGTATGGAGGTAAGGGATGGATATATGGGAAATCTCTGTACCCTTGGTTCAATTTTTCTGTGAACTAAAACTTCTCTATAAAAACAAAGACTTAATTTAAAAACAAATGCTTTTACCTACTATTACTATTCTTGTTAACAAAATATCATATCATAAAGGCATCAAGCATTTTGAAGAAATGACAAGTAACTCATACATATCCATACATGCAATCACACACAGCAATTGGAGTGACTGTGCCTGCAAGTAGCAGACAACTTGCCAGGTAATGACTGGAAGTCAAAACAAGAAGGCCAGAGGCAGGGGTTACATGTCATTTGCCCAGCTACTTAACATCATCAAGGTCCTGGCTTCTTTCTGTGCTTCTGTTATTAGCATATTAACTTTCTCACCCTATGCTTTTCTCCTCATTTTAGCAAAATGGCTTGTGCAGCATTAAGGTTGGTGAGTATGGAGGAGGAAGGGCAATGCTAGATCCACTTATTAATCTTATCAACAAAGATAAAAGTTGTCCAGGTGCTCCTTCAAAAATCTTCCTAGGTCACACCAGCTAGAATTGAGTCACATGGTCAACCAGAGCTGAAAAAGAAATATTCTACTCAGCACCTTTAGCAGAGCGTGGGAAACAGAGAAAGGAGCAAGAAGTCAGTGAATTATTCATGAACAGAATGGATAGATAGATGGCACATATATATATATGTATATATACATACACCCACATATGGATTATAACTATTTTAATATTTTCTATGTGAGACAAAAATATTGTTCTGTTTTCTCCCAAATATTTTGAATTATCTTTTTCACCTTGACCATTGCAACAGCACTGCTGGTTTTGTTGTTGTTCTTTTTAAGTCCTCACCTAAGGATATGATTATTGACTTTTGAGACAGGAAGGGGGAGAGAAAGAAAGAAACATTGATTGGATGCCTCCTGAACATGCCTCAATGAGGGATAAAACCCATAAACTAGGTATGTGTTTTGATGGGGAATCAGACCTGCAACTGAGGTATGTGCCCTCAACTGAACTTGAACCCATAACCCTTTGGTGCATGGGACATTGTTCCAACCAACTGAACCACCTGGCCAGGGCAGCACTGCTGTTTTTATAAATTAGATAGACATGCTTTGATATCAAACAGATTTTAAATTGGACTTAGCATTCAAATTTGGTGGTTGAGAAAATCACATAGGTACTTCAGAAAATGGTCATATATAATTATAAAACATTAGATAAGTCTAATGAAATTTTAGCATTTTGATATATATACAATTATATAAATATATAATTATATAAATATATATAAATTCTTAAGTATGATAAAATGACCCTAAGATATTTTCATGATTATTTTATGAGTTATTGTATTTGTATGTGTATGTCATGTCCCTAAAAATCAATGTTTGGGTAAATCATAATAAAAATTGTACACTATTTGGTTAAAATATGAATTCTCTAAAATAAATTTTATTCTATTGCCTTAGAATTTAGGCTTACTCCTGGGTTGCAGTGGGGATTTCAAAGAATTCACAATCCTCTAACACCATTACCTTCACCCACCATTCACAATCTTACATTACCCTCAGTGATGCATCATTGTTTTTCCTTGTAGAATTAATAGGGTATTGATGTGAAATTAAAGCACATTGGTCTTTTAGTCAGTAGGTTTCTAAAATTTGACCACATAAAATTGGACAGTGAGTGTCATAAACTGAAGATTTGAGCAGGTTGTAAGACTTTTTCTGGGTTGCAATAAGGTTTTTCTGGTTATGCGATATATAAGAAATATGTCCTTGATGATTAACAATTGAATTTAGGTGCATGCTTCCATTCTCTGATTCTGGGTAAGTTCTTCAAATTTCCCCACTGTTGGGTTTCCCATTTGTACAGCAGTACTAATAATTTTTGCCCTTTCTATACCATTCTTTAGAGGTTTATACGTTCCCTTTGTTTTTCTTCCTACAGTGTTCCTCACTCAGTGAACGAGTTAATAAATGTTGTATAAGCAAGCCTGAACTTGGAACATGGAAGCAGTAAAGATCAAGTGGAACAACATTTAGGCTAGTAGCATCCAGAACTAGTGGGTCAGTGTTCCTGGGACGCAAAAGAAGATGGAGATTCAGACCCCACAGAGGGATGGAGTCTGTGAAAAGTTACACGCTCAGTAGGCAATGATTTCCAGCAAGGCTACTAAAGGACCCTGCCTACAGCTTTGTTTTGATTTAAAAAGCAAAATTCTCTTTGTTGGGTACTTCTTGCCAGCTAATAAAGATAAATTGGGTTGTTGACCATTTGTGTCCATTATCCACTCTCAGTGATATGCCTTCATTCTCTCAAAAGAACCCAAAACTGTACTTGGCATCTAGCACTGCTCAAATGGGAGACACTGCCATCAGTATTTGCCTGTTTGTGTGCTAAAATATTAACTCAATTTTATGCATGAAAAATTTAAAAGTGAATTTCAAAATTAAATTTATTAAAATGTTTAGTCTTCTTTGTGAAACCTAATCTCTTTGGGCAAAAAGTAAATCCAGCCAGTATATCCACAAAGTGTATAGTTTTCATCTCTGGCTGACTCTAATCTATGTATATTTATCAAAATAAATGACAATCAGTGCTATTTTTTTTAGAAATTCTGACACGTTGTGGAGACAAATGTGATATTTATTTCAATCTGCAACTAAAAATCTGTCTATATCACAATGAGATGCAAAATATATGTAAAATGTAAAAAAAGTGATTGGCACTCCTGGCTGAATAATGTTGTAGGGTACGTGGAGGTAGTTTGGCTTCCTCACCCAGGTGTCTGGGTAACTAGGGAAGCAGTGTTCCCACAGCTTTGGAGGGCCCTGATAAGTAGTGTTCTCATAGCCTTGAGACTGAGTCCAATAAACTGTTCCCATAACGTGAAATGGGCTCACATGTGCAGAATTATGCTATGTTATATAATTTTCTGGCTTGAAGCCTCGTTTGTGTGTTATAGTATTTAAAAGAGGCTAGGGGCTCCCTGCTGGGTGCCATGCTAGGGAGCAAGGGCCATGATATGTGCCATGCAGAGACATGCAGGGGGACACATGGCTTGCAGCATACATGGCTCACCCACATGTGAATAAAGGCATGCCAGATATCCCGAAGGCTCCATGAGTATTTTCCATCTACATGAATACCATGAACCTGTCAGGCCTTGAACAGTTACAACACGAACATTATTGTCTCCCAGATGGTTAGTAATATTGGTGTGGTTATCTATCTTTGTGAAAGAAAAAGGCACACTGAATTTACTAAACATTTAAGAGAGTCCTCTGAAGTCTAATTCATATTCTAAAATATTAATGCCATAGAGCACCACTACATGAATATTACTGAAGACAATTTTGTCATATAGAAAAATATTTAGATACTGTATATTTAATAACTAGGCATGTCACTGGTCAACTCTATAACCCCCATCTCTGGTCTTTGGGAGCCTGGTGTTATAGCCCCACATCAGGTGGACATTGGCTGATGGTCATCCCTAAGGTAAGAGAGTGAATGTTCAGGCATCTTTAGAGAAGGAAGCTCTCCCAGAGAGCAGTATCTCAAAGAAAGAATAAGTTGTTAAGACAAAGATGGTAGGAAGCTGAGCCCTTATCAGCTTCCTGGAGATGGGTACACTGGCCCAGTAAATAGGATCTAGGAAGGGCACGAACAACACTTTTGTGGTTTGGATGGAAGTGGGGCAGCTGTTAACAATGACACCTATTTCTTAAAAGATTCTTGCTTGAATGACTTCTCAGCTTTGGTAGATTCTTAACTCTTTGAGGACATGGACCTCTTTCTGTTCATCATTCTCTGTGTGTGTGTCTGTGTACCTGTGTGTGTGCTTTGTGTTTTCTATATCCAACACAGTCCTCAAGGTAAAAATAAATGAATAAATAAGTAAATTCAAATAAAATTGAAAATAAATTGTTTTAATTTTCCAATGGACTTTTAGTAAGTGACAAGAGTGCTCTTAAAGGGAGCATTGTCATACACTGTTGGGGTAAAAGATGAACTAAATATTCCTTTAACTGTGCTGCACAAGAATATCCCAGTAAGTAAGTTCAAACTACATGACTTCAGGAGAGAAAGTAAAAATTCAGAGCTATTTTGATCTGGAAAAAATTATGAAGAGAAGAAATATTTTTAACACTTTCAATGATTTATAAACAACTGTTTGAAGCTTCTGTCCCTGTGGCTTCACTCTATGACTGAATGCAACTGCTAGTTAGTTATCTTCCATCAAGACATACGTGAGGTCTGGCCTCTGAGTTGCTGTATGTTGGCAGCTCATCTGTACACTTTATGAGGAATGCAAAGACCACTTTTGTTCCTTAGAGGGTTTTGAATGACATCAGAATCCCTGTGGATCTAACTGCTCTTACCTCTCCCAAACAGATAATAGTATTTTTTTAGCAGTGTCCAATAGAAAGATAGAATTTCTGAGGAAAATAAAGAAATTGATCTGGAATTAAGAAAAAAGTGAGATAGCTGGAGAGTTTTTAATCTGGGAGATACAGCATAGAAAAATTTGGACTGTAAATTGGAATATTTGGTACAATTTGGCTGATGTTTCTATATTAAAGGGTAAATAATGATTTTTCTAAGATCTTATTTCCCATACCATTGACTGTCCTTAGCTTCCTGGAATAGAGAGAATTAAACATATTTTCCTCACAAGTAAAGATTTATTTGTGTGAAACATAAGGCAGTTATAACTTCTGGTTGCTTCAAGAACCAATGATCATTTTATTAATGTGTAAGTGGATATATATCCTATTTTGAGCAAAGCTTCTGAGAGAGCTTTTGAAAAAATATGTTCCATTTGGAAATATTTTGTGAAATATAAGTTGAAGTATTTTATATTTTATTTTATTTCCTTAGGTTATAATGAAGCCCGCATAATATTATCAAAACACATTTTTAAGAAGCCCACTTTTCCCCATTCAGTTCTTTTTCCTAAGTTCTGTCCTTTATCATTAGAACTTCTATCAACCTGAGATACAGCTGTATTCTCTTACTGTGTTTTATATATCAAATTCCCAATTTAGGGAAATAATGGAAAGGAAAGAAACAAATAAAATGATAACTACATCATAAAACACATGATTAAGAATTTAAATGGCTTAGTGCAGAGAGAAGATAGATCGTAGGATACAGAATGCTCACATAAGGCTCTATCGAGAAAGCGGACTTGCAGAGCCCAAAATGCTGGCCCTGTCTTTATAAAGACACGGTTTGTTCTACACAAGAGGGGAAGATCTGTAGAGAGGGAGGAGGCATGTTTAGACTGAAGGATAGCTTCAGGGCCCATCATTAAAACCTCATTTTTGTTTTCCTGGTTTATTTTACTAACCCTTAAAAAAAGCAACAGAAATTTTTGATTGGCTTAAAATTTTATGTGATTAAAAGGCATGTGTTATAATTTTCAATTTACATTTTCCCAAAGTTAAAACTGACTGCACCACTGTCTATTTATTGCTGCATCTATATGTCTGTTCATATGTGCTTTCAAAACAGTATCCAGTGCTTAACAAGTAGGTAACCTGATAAATTTTTGAAGCAAAAACCATGATTTTCCAGTAAGGACTGTAAAGGTCACCAAAGTTTCTAGGAATATGGCTGTTATTCTTTATAAAAGCTGCCCCTGTCTCCAAATTCCAATATTTTTTTCATTTTTTTTAAATTTATTGAATTTAGAAAGAGAAAGGTGGGGGAAAGAGAGAGACAGAGAAAGGGGGAGAGAGAGCGACATTAATTTGCTGTTGTACTTATTTATGCATTCATTGGTTGATTCTTGTGTGTACCCTGACCCCTGACCTGGGATCACCCTGCAACCTCAGCATATCGAGACGGCACTCTAACAAACTGAGCTACCTGGTCAGGGCCCAATACTTTGTATACATATTTCTCTATTTTTGGTTCCCTTTCACTGCCTGATGTGCTCCTCTGTCTCTCCCCCACTACTTTTTCTTTGGTTTCACCGTGTTTCCACTGGTGATTGCATTCTTACATATTGCTCTGATCTTTCCTTCTGCTGTGTCTATTCTATTGTTAAATACATCCATGAGATTCCTAATCTCAGTTTGTTTTTTTCCCATTCCAGAATTTCCACTTGATTCTATTTTCTAGTTTCTTCTTTTGTACGAAATTCTTCTTTTGACACCAAACATATGATCCCCCCTGGGCCCTTACCTATTACTTGTTGTTTCCTAATGGTTTGTGCACACCTGGTTAGTTTTTACTCTTTGTTAAAAATTGCAGATGTAATTTAAGGCTCTGGAAGATTTTTTCTTTCTTGTAGCCCTTACTTTTTCTTTTGGTGGCATTAAAGTAAGGACAGATGACATTAAATCCAAACAGGACATGAGTTTGTTTGAAACTGGCTTTTGGTTTCTAAGGGTTAAGAAATTTCTTGTTCACTCTTGTTCCAAAAGTTAGCCCTTTGAGCACCTCGGCTGTAAGCCTGGGGTGGGTGCCAGGACCCTTCTACCTGGAAGGACTCTGAATTCCTACCTTTGTTCCCTCTGTCTTTTTGACGTGGTCAGAACCTTTGCTGAGCTCATCAGTGACTTGGGCTGAGGACTATTTAAGATTTGGCAAATACCTTAAGAGAAAATGTGGTAGGCAATGTCAGTTTATTACACTAGGTCAGTGAATTTCAACCTTTTTCATCTCATGGCACGCATACAATAATTACTCAAATTCTGCAGCACACCAAAAACAGACTTTTTTTTTTACCAATCTGACACAAAATAGGTATAATGTTGATTCATTCGCATTGGACAGCTATTGTGTTGGTGATTGTCATTTTTTTTATTTGACAAGCTAAGGGAAAAGAGGTTGGTACCCCCAACTAGCTAGTCAGGTATTGCGTGTTTTAGAAATTCTTGTGGCACACCGGTGTGCCGCAACAGCACACCAGTCGAAAATCTCTGCACTAGGTTCCTTTTTTTGTAATATTCACCTCTTAAATTCTCAAATTCTCATTCACTTGAGATAGTTTATTTCTACATTTTAATGTACAAAGTTTTTCTAATTGCTCTTAGCAAGAGGGTTTTTTAAAAAAATAAAAGCTAGCTAAACTTCCACAGCTTGAAATGGAAGTTTCCCCCAGTTCTTTTTCAGTTTTTATCTTTTATGACTCCCTCGATTCTGTTTCATGATGATCATATTCTCTTTTGTCCTCTGAAAAAACTGAGCGAGTGAAACAAAAAGTTTTCCTTTGGTTCTTAGGGGAATTACTTTCTTCAAAATTGTTCTTTTCAGTTTGTGTCAAATATCTATTTTCTTCATGCAAGGAACATCTGTAATCTGTTCTAAATTAGCATGCTTTTCTACATGTACTCATCATTAATTTTGAAGACACACTCAGATCCAGTGTTTTCTTGCAGCTAAGGTGAATTGGCGATTCTTTGTTATCCTCACTGCCCACTGAGATGTTGTTCACTAACCCCGCTTCAGGTCTATAACCTGAAGCTCCGACTGAAAGTACAGAGTATTTTGCTTAGTTTAAAATTCCCAGGAGGCATGGCTATCTCAGAGTTTGCCTACTTAAATGCCCAGAGGGACAACTCCCGGTGGTGCTCCTCTGAGACAACAGGCTGAGATGGAGCAACAGGAGCCTGCCGTTTACCTCTGTTGCTGGCATTCTTGTGTGTTCCTATTTGATGTTATATTGGTGTCTAGCAAATAAAATATTTCCCCTGCCACTTTGTGTGAAAATGCAGTTGAGAGCTCCTCTTACTCTAAATGTGAATTATTTAATCTTATTTAATTCTTGGGATAACTGCATGGGATGAATGAGCACTATTATTATTCCCTTTACAGTCAATATCTAAGGAAGGGGTACATAATAATAAATGAATGTTTACAAAGGATTTGGTGGCTTAGGTTATTTGTCATTTTTATTGATATATTTAAGGTAACTTTTCTCAGCAGGATAGGAGACAGACAGAGTTTGGACAAGACAAATGCAAGTACCCGAAGTTCAGTTGTTAGGTAGATGGGAAAAACACCGCAGACTCAGAACAAAACAATCTCTTCTCCCCGAGAGCTTACTTCTAAAATAGAGTACACTGTAAGGAGGTGTGTCTTGAAGAGACACATTTGAAGGTACCTTGGTAGAAATGGGGAATGTCCTTTTTTTAAAAAAAAAAAGTCAATACAAATTTCATTTACTGGTCTCTGTTAGATGAGCAGGTGGATTATCTTTGTATACGACCTTAACTCCATGGCCATTTCCTTGTGTTAAGTGTGCACTTTCTAAAACTGAAGCCAAAGGTGGTGATCCTTTTCACGGTGAGGATGAAACTACCTGTATTTGCTTGTCAATACCTGAAGGCACGTTAGTCAGCAGAATTGCATTGTGAACACCCGTGAGGGATACGATGAAGTCTTGCATATGCATGGATGCGAACTAAGTTCTGATTCCTCCCGTATCGACTGGGTTTTCATATATTAAATAGAACGGCTTATGTAGCAAGAGTAAGAAGTGCTGTTCTAAACAGAATTAACTGTCATTCTATCAGAATGTTAATGAATCATAGAAAAGCAACCTAGTTAGTAGTATATTATGGTAAACTCTTTAAAATTCCTAAAAGTGTTGTTTTTTTAAAAGGAAAAATTTCTAGTCTTTTCTGTTATGCAAGTCTTGTAAGAAGCAAAATATTGGGCTACATGAGATTATTTTTAAGTCAGAAAACAGCATCTTTACAGTTTTTGTTATTGTCATTGTTGTAAATTGTTTAATGCCAGATTTTTCAGCTTGACTGTGAACTCCTTGGGAGCCAGAGCTACGGCCCACTGTTTCCAATGCATCCCTTGCATCTGTCATAGGGCCTAGAACTTGATAGGCGCAGGATAGATGTTTTAGAGAAATACAGAATAAAAAGTCAAATAGAAAATGTAAAATAATGACTAATGTATAGTGAATGACATACCACTTAGGAAACATTATATCAAAGTCCTGTATCGTATAATTTATTTTTTGAAAACTATTTTGTGATTGTCAAGCACAGGGTTTAGTAATGCACAGCCCTTCTGCAGAGATAGTGCATTCACTACAGTGTATAGGCTGAGAAAGTGGAAAGATGGTACTGATCTGGGGCTGCTGTGGCTGTGAGTCTGAGTTCTTGAATATACTTGTTCAGCATTTGTGTGGGGACTGTGTGTGGTGACTCTACAATGATTCCATGTCTCCACTGCTGAACATCCTTTAGGAGAGGCAGGGAAGGGGCACTGGATAATATGAAAAGAAAAGCATCACTGAAAACAAGTGACGTGGGTGAAAGCTGGGTTCAATACACTGGAATGAAGTGTCTATATTTTTAATTCAGATTTTCTGACTTGCTGAACCTAAAAATTAAATTTTTCACTCACTTGCCTGATTAAAACCGCAGATGTTGAATCCAGTGGATAAACACCCTGAGTGGTTAAGAATTCAGAAGGATTAGTAAGAGAGGCATACATGCCGAAGGAGGAGGTCTACGTGGTGTCCTGAGGCAAGAAAAGAGCACAAAAAGCACCCTGCATTCCAACGAGCCCAGGGGCTGTTTGTAAATACAGAAAGAATGGGGTGTGAATGGAAGCCACCTACGCAAATAGTTCCAGTTGCATAAAGAGGAGTGACTGTGACCAAAAATAAATAAATAAGAAGCCCTGCAAATGCTGTAACAGTGTAAAGCAAAGAATAAAAAGATGTGAGTGGGGGTGGGGGGGTGATTTACAAAGAATTTCTTCTCTAGGCATCGTTCCTTTCATCCTCGGTGTCCCTTGTGTACTTGAAGATATTGTCAAACCAAGCAAGATGAAAACGGGTGAATTAGTGTAAAGACCTTGTAAATCCAGCTGCTTCTGCCCCATTTTACAGGTGAAGAGACTCAAGTCTACAGAAGCGGATTAATCTGCTTTCTGTCATAGCCTCCCAAATCCAAGTACAATATTATTTTCACTGGGAGATAGGAAGTCTCTGTCCCCATTACTCAGGGGTTTATTCTCTAGGCTTTCTCACATTTCAAGTGTCAATTGGCATTTTTATAGGTTATGGATAAAAAAGTCACAATGTCTGCTGGCTTTTGGTCTGAAAATTTCCCTAAACCCAGGCCCTCTCTCTCCTCAGTTCACTGGCATTTCTTATTGCTGATCTGGCTCTGCCTTTGCACCATGATTTTTGCTTTCTTGTCTGAAAGCACTTTTACCTAGTTTTATTGACATCATTTGGAATATTGTAACACATTGTACTTGGCTCTTCTTCACAGCTGACCCTTCAAATACGGCCATCCAGAAATTTTTATATAAAATTAACTCCAGCTATGAGTATTCCTGTGTTTGGTACCCATTTCTTGTATCATTTATGGAAAGCGGGAGTCCTGTCCCCACATCCATTTTGACCGATCTATTGTGCGTTAAGGCAAAAATTGGGATCAACCGATCCCCCAGCCTACTCTGTGCAACATTGTAATGCTTATATGTTCTTAGAATAGTTGCATGTGATTGACCAAAATAACCAGTTAACCTTAGCCTCTGACTTTTCATAAAACACTTTAGAAATGATCCAATGCTGATAAATCGATGGTGTAGAGCAGGGTTTCTCAACCTCAGAATTACTGACATTTGGGGCCACAGGATCCTTTGTTGTTGGGTGCTCTGCTATGTTTAGCAGCATCTTTGCTTCTACTCACTAGATGCCAGAGGCACCCCACCCCAGCCCAGACAAAGCATGTCTCCAAACTGTTAAATGACTCCTAGGGGGAAAATTGTAGCTGACTGAGAACCACTGGTGTGGAGTATGAGATAAAACAAGCTAGTCAAAGTAATTCGTTATTTTTAAAAAATAATGTTCAAAATTTTGTTGGGGTAAAATTTATATAGTGACATACACAACTTCAGACTATAATTTAATGAGCTCTTGATAAATGTATATGTAGAGAACAAAGAAAGAGTTAATATTAAGACACAGAAAGATGCATGCAGCAAGGAGTAGGAATTAGTGTTAAGAAAAAAAAAAAGATTAAAAAGCCGTAACCGCTAACGATGCTGGGCTTGTATTACAAGAAGATAAGAAGAGCAGGGTGAACAGAGCTGACCTGGCAGATAGCCAACTGGCCAGTTGCTCCAGCCTTCTGATCACGAGCCTCTCCGCCCAATTGCTAAAAAGAGCACAGGCATAGCAGGGGCAGTCCAGCCAACCACAGGATTGTCCACGCGCTGGACATGCAGCCCAGCTGCCAATAGCTAACTGCCACATCTGCTTCTGTAATGAGCTTGCTTACTTTTTCAGAAAAACCCTAGCTGTGAGCGGTGGGGGTGCGACTCTCATTTGCAGCTCTAAGGAGCACTGTGTCTCCGGACACGTTCGGAGAGTTCGCCCCTGCGCAGGTAAAACTTTGGCCAATAAAGTAACATCTTTGAAACCCTGAAAGTCCCCGACATTTGTTCTCGCGGGTGGTGGATGCAACAGTATACAGCAGTGTGACAAAAATCTCAAGACATAAAAACGTTTTCAGCCCCACAGAAAGTACTCTCACTCTCAATCCATCCTATTCCTATTTTTCTCATTTCTACTGCCAGAAATGATTTTGTCTATTCTTGAATATCATGTAATTGGAATTATACATATATTGCAAATGTTTTCTTCTACTATGTTGTTACCATTTTCAATTTCTTAAGTTTCATTTGATGTGAAAGCTATTTTTAGCTTGAAATCAATTTTATGTTTTTTAAAGGGATAAGTGTTTTTTCTGTTCTCTTTTGTTCTCTTCAAGGTCCCAAATATATACCCTTAAATTTTCTTCTAAAAGCTTCATAATTGGCTCTAGGGTTATGATCTGTCTCAAACTAATCTTGGTGTTTGGTGTTAGGTGATGGGAAAGGTTTTTTCCCATGTGTTTGTCAAGCTGTTCCAGCAACATTTACTGAAAAGACATTCCTATCCCACAGGTAACTTGAGGCCTTTGCAGAAAATAAACTGACACCGTATGTCCACCTCCCTCTGGATTCTCTGTTCTACTCCTAGCTGCCGCTAAGCCCATTCAGTGAATTCTCATCTCAAATGTTTTACTTTTTAATTTTAGAAATTCCTGTTGGTATTTTCTTTTTATCATTTTTAGTTCTCTGTTGAGATCTCTTATTTCATTATTGTGTTTATTTTTTCCCTTTACATCACTGGATACATTTATATACATTTGAAAGATGTTTCAGTCAGGGAGACTGCTTCTTACTATTCAAGGCCCAACATGCAGCCTTACCCATTGTTGTTGCAGGCTCATCTTCCGTCCCTGCTTCTTTTAGCTACAGTGTCTCAGTTTCCTTTTTGGTGATCACCTCAGTGACTGCTGTCTTCACGGAACTGTCACGTCAGAAGCTCTGTACTCCCTTGATCAAGGAGTGAGAACTTGTGACCTCAGTTTGACCCCTCAGCCTTATTTTCTTGGGAAGTGTTGAAGAGAAAATGTTTGTCATGGTCACCCAGTGCCAGCACATGGACTGTGCTTCAGGTCAGTTCCCGCTTCCTGGGCTGCTCCTTTTCCAGGGATGTTGTCATGTCATGTCCCCACTTTGAGTCTATTAACTGCCGCATGCTTTCATTGTAAAATCATTTTGGGTGTATTTTGGTCCAAGTGTCTCAGAAAAAAAAAAACCCTAACTGATAGAAAAATTGGTCCTGGGATAGACAAGAGACCTCTAAGAATATATAGAATTGATTACTGGTCTGAGACAGGGTGAAAGGCACTATTGAGGAATGAAATTGAACTCAGCCTCAGTTTCTCCGTAAGGGTAAAGTAACGAGAGAGCCTGGCTGCTGCATACCCATGCAAATCTTAGTCAAAGATCGCTGGAATCATTTATCACTTGAGTCTGCCCTTCTTATACCTTAACTCTGTCCTCCAACAGGTCTCAGAAGGCTCTCCCTTTACAAAGGTTTTAGGGGATAGATTAGTTAGAAAAAGCACAGGGTTCTTCTAAAAACCTGTAAAAAGATGAAAAACAAAACCAGCTTCATTGGTTGTTCTCTCTGCACTAAGAATGTGGTTGTGCAGGAGGGGGGAAGGCCTGAAATCCCACCTCAGTGGGGGTGAGAGAATCCCAGATCGCTAAACTCAGGAGGAGACCAAGGGGATCACTACCATAATAGGCAATGAGGTAGGTGGGGTAATTGGAACTCCACTGAAGCAATTAAAGATCTCTGCCTAGGTTAATATTTCATGAGGTTCCAAAAAGTAAAATCAATGTCTGAGGTCTTACCTGATTTACATAAGCAAATACTCCAGATATGGCCAACTATAGAACAGACCTGCGAGAGCAAACCTGAGAGTTACGGACCTTCAGCCATTTTCAGACCCAAGGCAATTCATGAACCCAAGAGCTTTGAATGAAGACAGGGCCACCTGTTTGGAGAATGGGCCTCACTGGAACTCTAGGAATACATGCAGTGAGAACCTCCCTGGTCTTGCTCAAAGGGACCTAGAGTCATTCGTCTGGGCAACTAGGCCTAGAAAAGCTGTGCCTTGGTTTCTTCATCTATAAAGTGAGGTCATTATGGTAGTTACCATAAAAATTGTCTTGAGGATTAAGGAAAATATATCTGAAGTTCATAGAATATTAGAGCTTAATGATGTTAGGCATCATTATTTTAAATATATATCCTTTTAAAAGGATTTTAATTTGTTTATTTACTTTTAGAGAGGAGAAGGGAGGGAGAAAGAGAGGCAGAAAAGCATCAATGTGTGGTTGCCTCCCGGGCACCCCACACTGGGGACCTGGCCCACAACCCAGGCATGTGTCCTAGACTGGGAATCGAACCAGTCACTCTGGTTCACTCAACTGAGTCACATCAACCAGGGCTATCATTATTATTAAAATACAGTTCTCATAACCCTTCTCCCCAGGAAAAGCCCTATATTTGTATTTTATGGAGTCTTTGCCATTAGCTATTAAAAATTGATTATTTAAAGGTAAATTGAGGTACATGAACATTGCGAGCCATGGATATTTTCAAAACTCCCTCAAAATGTTCCATCTTTGACTAGATATCTACCTTTCTTGAACTTGAGATCGGCCAGTAGGTAAAGTTTTGTCCATATCCCTGACTCCCAGAATAGGTAATCCCCCTCCTCTAAAACTCCATAGCACTCTGGAAATACTTCCTTTATATCACTAGTTATGTTGCACTATATTTAATTGTTTCTGTGTAGCTACCCCATTCGTCTTATTTTTCAAATGTCAATAGCAATATAACCAAAATTCCTGTCTGTAGCAAGGTAACAGTTGCATCACTATGTGGTGAAATGGTAGGTGCATGAGATACAAAGTCAGCCTTGCCGACCTTGAACTCCAGCCCCACCACCACTAGCAACGTGACCAGCTGAATCATCTACACTCTTTGTGTTCCTGTTTCGCCCTCTCTAATGTAGGGCTGAAGTGAGGGTTAAGAGGGCCAACTCATATAAAGCACTGAAAAAAATGCCTAACATGTAGTAATTGCTCAATAGATGTTAAATTACTATTGAAAAAATCAAATAATATACACATACATGTTTCATAAATTGCTAATACAGACATTCATTACCTGAATGCATTGCTTTAAATGAGAATAAATAAGTGGGTTAATTAATGAACAACTTTTACCTTATTTTCTTCTTTTTACTATATGATATATTGATCTGCATGTGTGTGTGTATGTATACCTACATATATATCAATATATCATATATATTTGCATATATAACATATACGTATAAGTTTTTAACCAGAGCACACTAGTGTATTTAAAGATCAACTCTGCTTTCACTACTGTTTATTTTAAGACTGACATGGTCTTAAACTTCACATTAGGAGAAAATGAAAGATGGTTGCATCTAGCCCTAAAAATCTGCTCTCCTTCAAGGTGTTCTTAACCTTGGACAGCAGGGGTTTGTGTTCACAGAAGCAGAGAACTGGTGCTCTCCTTACCGTGGGCTGTCCTGCCCACGGTACAACCACCGCTGTTACAACCACCGCTGCTGCTGCGTGGTCATAGTTCTGAGGCAGAAAACATCATCTGTCTTCAGATAGTTTAATGCAGTAGCTTTTTTTTCTTAAAAAGATAACATCTACGTAAAATGCCTGATGTCTTAGACACACACACAACAATAAAAGTTTACTTACATATTAATATTTGTATTTTAAAAAATTATTCCTTTAAAAAACTACTTTTTCTGTTCTTGGTAACTGCATTGTGTTTAAGTAAATTTTGAGTAGCACACTAAAGTGGTGTTTTATATGCACCTTAAATTACTTCATGTTTTATTTCATGATTTTATACAGTGCTCTACTGACATTTACTATCCATATTTGAAATCCCGTATTATTGCTGGTTTCATAGGTTGCAGCTATAAAACAGTATGCAAGACTGACCATTTACCACAAACATCAAAAAGCTATAGAAGGAAATAGGCTCCAAAATGTAATGTTTTAAAATGACTTAGTAAAGCAGAGATTCCATTAAATTTCTTTTGTTAGAAAATTACTGCTAAAATCGCCCAGCATTCAGAATGACAAATAGGACTAGAGATATCTAATTAATAGCCAATTTTGAAATAATTCAGAGCAGTGTTGTTTTAGATAAAGTCTTTTGAGATATAATTATATCTTGTTCTATTGGAGCTTATGATAGAAAATGTTTCAGTTTCATTTTCTTGATATTTATTCCTATTAAAATACTCAGAACTGTAATGAATATGTTATCAATTTCCTTAATATAATCATTAGATCATATTATGTATCTATATTCTCTATCTCTCTTAAATGCCCTTTTAACAGTACTTTTTGTTAGTCTACAGAAATATACCTAGGTTTGCAATTGGGCTTGCATTTATTGCAGACATTTATTTTGAGTTTTAATAGCCATCTATTCTTTATATATTTTTTCTTTAATGCATCATTTTACATAACAAATACTTATCTCCATAATCAGAATATAAGTTACTCAGAAAAATAAGAAGTCATCAAGTGTTATAATGCAAAGATTGCTTTTTGAGAGAAATGTGTCCAGAATTCTTTTGGGATGAGGCAAAATACAAATAGCTACAGCATAAATAAAAGTAAATGGGAAAAAGGACTCATGGACGTGGACAACAGTGTGGTGACTGCGGTGGGAAGGGGTGTGGGGGGGATAAATAGTAATGGGAAAATACAAAGAAATACAAGTTTTTTAAAAAAGTAAATGACAAAAATACAAAAGTGCCATTTTAGACTGACTATGAGGCTTTATTTACTTGGCCATACCTCTCCTCTGAAGCTGATAATGACTATATCATATCCGAAGTCCTTTTTAGTTTTAAAATACATAGATTTCAGAACATGCTTGAATCACAGACTATTGAAATTAGACTTTAGGGCTGTGTGGTATTAAAGATCTAATTTGACTCATGCTAACCAGCTTCTAATGATTTACACTCCTTGTCAGTCACATCTTCAGGGGATCCCACCCCACATTTTACTAGGTTTGGTCTATGTGACCAACAGAATTCAGCAAAAGTGATGGTATGTCACTCCTGAGATTGTGTCATATGTGGTACCTTCCCTCCTGGGCATGCACTCTGATTTTTCTGTCTGTGATCACACAGCCTGGGGAAGGTGAGCTACCAGACCGTGAGTGGTTCTGGGACGAGGCCCATGTGACCAGTAACTGAGGTTTCCTGCCAACAGCCACACAAACGGGCTGAGAAGTAGAACCTCTAGCCCTAACCAACCGTAACCCTAGCTGTTGGCTTGACTACAACTTCATGAGATTTCCTGAGCCAGAACCACCCACTTGAGTCATTCCCAGATTCCTGACCCTCAGAAAATGTGTGAAATAATAATGTTTGTCATTTTAAGTGGCTATGTTTTAGGGGTAATTTGTAATACAGCAATAGGGAAGCAATGCAACTGACAAAGAAAAGAACAAGGCCCAAAATTTCACACCCTTCACAGTTAATTAGAATCAGTGAAGTGGCCGTGGATAATTAAATTGTTTGAGGACTATGAGCTAATTATTTTGCTCTGAAAGGAAAGGTTTCTCATATGCATATACAAGTAGGTGAACTAGAGCTATCATATGACCCAGCAATTCCGCTTCTGTGTATTTATCTGAAGAAAATAAATGAACCAATAAACATAGGTTGCCTGTCTCCTAGTTCTAGACAGTCCTGAATTTATACTGACAAAACTTTCTTGGTATTTCCTGTTCTTTTCTCCCCGCCCCTCTTCTCTTTTTTATGTATTTCCTTGGCCATGAACATGTGATTCAATAATGCATTTGAAGGATTCCCCTTATGCCAGCCCACATTTTAAAAGAAAATACTTTAGAAGTGAAACTATATACAGCCCTGGCTGGCAGTGTTGGAGGAACCACTAATGAATTATTTTCACTTCTCCCCCTGGAAACCCAAATGCACACAGGGGTTGCTAGGCGCCTTGGTGAATGGCACATGTGAAGCAACGGCACCAGGAAATGGAACTGTCCCAAAGAGCCTCCACATTTGACAAACATTCTGTCAATGTTTGTCAATAATAGCAAGGCAAATGATTTTGTTTGCTATTCCAAACAAAGGCAGATCAATAGATGAAAAGGTCAGAATAAATTAAAATTTTATTTTATTTAGATAGAAAAAATAAGACTTGACTAATTCTATACTATGGTTTTATTAAATCATTTTGTGCCAAGTACATTAAGTAGTTATTGGTCATATATTTCAGACTGGGTCATGATTGACTTCTTACAAGACTGGGTCTTAATATCTATTTGATCTAGTAATTGATTAAATACTTGGATTTCCTATTGAAAATAAGAATATTCAGTTTGCGTTGCAATTAATGGCGTGTGTTGGATGTGAAGATTTCACCAGTGATTTATTTCATTAATTCACTAAGCATTTCAGCTGCAACCCCCTTCAGTCACAGGCAGCTAATGTTGCAGTAATGACTTCTGAGAGAAATTAATGCTAGAAGCCTCTGGCCATATTTGCACATAAGTATCATGACATTCCAAGATTGATCCAGGGGAGCATAAAGACTTTGGTGACTTTTGTAGCATAGCTTGCCGAAAGTAATTTTTAGAGAGCACAAAGATTGATTAAGGAGAAGAGAAACTAATCACAGATTCCTCCAGTCTTATAGTTTTAAAAGACTATGAAAAATGGTCTGCATACCATACAACTACAATTATCATAAGTTAGCTCATCTAAGGCCAAAGGAATGAGATCAAGTATCAGGTTTTGTTTTTATTTTATTTTACATGATATCTAAAATCAGTGTTAAGGAGGTAGCTCACTCATTCTAAAAGAATAATGGAAGACAGAAAATTACGTATAATTAATTTTCAAGTACAGGGTCCAGCAGAAGTAATACCTGCTTGAGTTTGGTTGGTAGGGTAATAAAATGGGTGTAAATAAGTTATAGTTTTAATTTGAACATTTCACCTAAAAATGTCATATGGTATGCTTGAGTGTGATATTGTTATGTTATGAAATTATGTGCTTGTGATTTTGTAATCAACAGGGGGCGTTATTTGTGCCAGACCATGTATTTTAGACTCATTGCCTTGATATGTAAAAAAATTCCTCTCCTATCAGTTAACTGAGTGTAACATGATTAAATATGAATTAATGCCTTTTTAAAAGAAAAACAAAAATATGCCTTTTAAAAAAAATGCAAATCTTTGTTTTAAACAGTGAATGAAATATTTTAGTACTTCTAAATTAAGTCATGATTATTTTCTTCATAGCTCAATTACTTATAAGGATTCTTTATTATTAATATTATAAGTAATACAAAAACAAATACTTTCCCAACTTAGTTTAACAACAACAAAAAAACCTGCAGGTAAAGGCAAAGGAAATCTGTTTCAGTGAGAATTTTGAGGCCAGTTACAGTGTCTGAGCCACCTTTTGTGTTTGCATGTGTCTGTGTGTATATGTGGGGACCCCAAAAGCCCAGAATTTATTATTAAAAATTGTGTATTTATTCTTACATGTTTAAACTTCAGTCACCTTCAAATCACTCTTCATTTGATGCTATAAAGCTATTGAGATTTTTTTCCCCACTGTTAAAAACAGTTTTTGAACTCATTGATTTTGGTGCCTTTTAATGCTTCTGCTGGTTGTTTGTTTCACCTCTTCCACACTGGCAAAACATTTCACTTTGAGGACTTTTTTCATTCAGAAAAACAATTTTAAAAAAAGTCACAGGGGAGATTGGGTGAAAAGGAAGGGTGGGGCAAGGGGCTTATACCATTTTTGGTCAAAACTGCTGAACACTCAGTATGATGTGGGCAGGTGCATCATAAATCACCCATCATAAAATAGGCAAAAGTATTGACCCAAATTTTTTTTCAAAAAAAATTTACTGAAGCTGATGCTGCCTCTCACAACACCACCAGCTGGTACACAGATACAGATGGGTTCCTAGAACACTCACCTAGCAAGGGAATCCTGTACTAAAAGGGGTCCACCCTCCAGAAGGTAATTCTGGTTTTTGGGGATCCCCCTTCATATTTTTATGCTCACAGATTCTCATGTACAAGTGGGAAATTTCTTTACTATAACACTTTTATTGAATTGAGAATGAATTACGGTATTGAAAAAATGAGGTCATCTAAATGCTAATGAAAGACCTGTAAATTCTTATTTGTTCTTGGAGCTATTGTCTGAACTTCACAGAAGCAGCTACATATTTAGCATTTTTACTTAGATGCTCAAAGTCATTTCAAACTCAAAATATCTGAAGTAAAACATATGCTCTCCCTACCCACTTCTTTCCTCTAATCAAAGCCTCTAAGACGACTAACCATTATGATCTCAAAATTATTCTCTCTGTATTTACTCACACTTCCAATTTTTTCACTTTTTGCTGTCTGAAGCATCTTTTGGAGATACAAATCTGATTATGTAATTGGTTCTTAAAACTGTCACTCAAGTTTGAGATCTGGTTTTTGTTTATTCTTAAATTCTTTCATTTTGATTGGTGCCTAAAGATAAAGAACACATATATGCAAGTTCAGAAAAGCAGACTTACCTTTTATCCTCCTTCTGTCTTCATTCTTCGGCTCATAAAAGAGAGTCTGTAATGGATGGGAAGGACCTTGCTTCCCGATGAGGGCAGGTGCCACCGCCCTCCTCTTCTGGTGGATGCCGGCACATCCTAGGGAGGATAAGGAAAATAAGAGTTAGGCTCATAGCTCGATGGACCCTAAGACTTTGGGTCATTATCCAGTTAAGGGAGAGACAGCCTTGCCATCAGCTTGTCCCAGTGGTGTCAGCAGAGACCAGGGTGCATATACTCAAAGGGACAAGATTCTTCATAAATGAAGTATAGACTTTCTTTACATAGGAGGTTAATTTGCTATAGCCAAAGTTTGAGAAGTTTTTATTGGATATTCCCAGCTTGCAGATGCTCATTTTCATTATGAATCATAATTCTCACTACCTCAATTTTATGCCCAGAGTTTTTTATTAATTAGTTAATAGTCTAGAGATCAATTTAAAGGGATGTTTTTACTTGATGTAAAAAAAGCCAGGCAAGCTAGCACTGGTCATCCTCCAACTGAATGGTTTATACTCAAGACTTCAGATTGCTTTTAGGACAAGGAAAATAATCCTACTACAGTTTACAAGGCCCCTGGAATAAGGCCCCTGGCCTTGTAAACTGTAGACTCAATTTCGTGCTTCTTTTAGTCTCAATGCCTTTGCAAATCCCATTGTATTTGCTTGAGATATTCTCCCTCTGCCTTTATCTCGTTAGTGCATCCTTCCGGTCTCAGCCCTAACCATTTCCCCATCCAAGGTGAGGTCTCCACGTGTCAGTGCACTCTTCCACGGCAGAGTCTTCCCTGCTACATTTATACATGTGATTATTTAATTGATCCCCTTCTCTATCATTATAATGTAAGTTCTATGAAGTCACAGGCCATATATATTTTGTGTGTGGTAATTTGTGTTCAGTAAGTGCTCAATGAATATTTGTTACATGGATCAATTACTTTAAACAAGAGAACAACAAAAAATAACTGGATCTTAAAAATCATTGAACACACATATCAAATGAAAAATGTAATCTCTGCTCAGGCATGGTTATAGACAGACAATGGAAAAATAAATGTCCTTGTTATATCGTATTTTAAAGATGAAATGTATTAGAATATAGGAGAAAGAGAAATGGGAATTATTAGACTTGTACAGGTGAATAATTGTGTACCCTGATACTTTCATCACCACAGTTAATATGAACTATTTCCATGTCCAGAAATGGAGTGCATCATAAGGAAGAAATGAAACCAATGTCTCCATTTCACAGGTTTCACCAAGGACCGAAGAAGAGTGGAGGCATTTACGTCATTTCAAGTGCACCAGTAAACTCCAGTCAGGACCTATCTTCACATTAAAATATTTGAAGGAGAACATTTTTGAAATATACGCACATCCATGTTAGAGGAGCATATACTGCTCAGTGTAGAGAACCCAGTTTATGCATCAATTAAAAGAAACAACAAACAGCTGCCCATATGAAGGAAAGTTTGGAGCACTATTTCTCGTTCTCACCAATGAGAAAAAAATTAAGTAAAGAAATGTGGGGCATTTGAAAAGCTCATCCATCTCGACTATTTCTGTTTTATGATAGGTAAAGCCAAAGAGATTCTGACAAATAGCACGGTTTTTCCTACTTATCTCTGCTGTGTTAAGCAGGAATTTTTTTTTTTTTTTACTATAACTGAAGCTTACTTCACTACACAACAAAATGCTCAAATGGATTCTGAGGCAAAATTTAATGTCAAAGAAAGCCATTGTCTAGTGAAAAATCAAATCTTAAGTTAAAGACATTTTAAACCTGGTAAGTCAGATGGAAAGCCTAATGAACACATAAAATAACTATTATCCTTTTAGACATACATTCAGTCACCAGTATTAAACATCATTAGTTTTGATTTCATGAGAATTTAGACATTTCTTTTTTTAAATACTGTTTTGTGAAATACTGGGAAAAGTTTTTAATTTATTTTCCGTAATCAGCATTAGGGAGAGAAAAAAGTGTTGGAATTTACTGGATTATAGAATATAAAAAAGCCAAGGTACACAAATGCTAAGAAATTAAACTCTAAACAAATATAAAATGAACTTGGAGTTTAGTGCTATACCAGAGATGAAGATATTTGGTGACTGCATAATATGAGGAAAAAAAATCTAGTTTCAAAGATATAACCTGGACTAACTGATTTAAGATGATCCTTGTCCTGTGGTAGGTTTTCAGTAATGGATAAATAAAGTGAACATTACAGATGTTGTAATATTTGTGTTTTAATGTTAAAACTATATTAATCCTGCCAAGCCTGTAATATATCATTTTTGTGTTTTATTAAGAAAAACAATCTTATAAGTATCAATATAATTTGTTATATCATAGATTTTAGAATCTGACCAAAATACTTACACTTAGAATATCCTGGAAATGAAAAGATATTTAAATTATACTTTGCTTGGGATATTAACTTTGCATGTGTTATACTTTGCCTAACTAAAGAAATAGATCTTTGGACTTTTCATTTCTTATTTTTGAGTTTGCATAATACTAAAATCTGTGGTCTTCTTTCTCTTTCCTTTTATTCTTTTGTATGTACACTATAGGTAATTGCATTCAATTTATTTTTAGGGAAAGCTATAAATTTTCTAGCAATTTCTGCCCACCTCCATTTTATTACTAAACTAGACCCTTTTCTTTCTACCTTAATAAGAAAAGATATTGTATTATGGTAAAGTATTAAGTGAACAAAATATATGGATATTGATTTTTTTAAAAAAATTTACTGTATTTTTTCTGATTATAATATAGTCCCCTTATATCCACCTCTTCCTCACAATCACCACACTATTGTCCATGTCCATAAGGCCTTTTTGCATTTTGTTAAATCCTTCCAACTGGTAATCTCCACCCCCATAGCTGACATCCTGTTGTCCATCTATGAGTCTGTCTCTATTTTGCTTGTTAGATCAGTTTACTCATTAGATTCCACATGTGAGTGAAATAATATGGTATTTGTCTTTCCCTGACTGACTTAGTTCACTTAGCATAATGTTCTCCATGTCAATCCATACTGTCAAAAAGGTAGAACTTTTCTTCTTTTTTACAGTTGAAGAGCATTCCATTGTGTAAATGTCCTGTAGTTGTTTTATCCACTCATCTACTGATGGACATCTAGGTGGCTTCCCTATCTTGGCAGTTGTAAATAATGCTGCAATGAACATAGAGACACATATATTCTTTCAAATTAGTGTTTTGGGTTCTTTCAGATATATTCCCAAGTAGCATAGCTGGGTCAAAAGGCAGATCCATTTTTAATTTTTTAAGGTACCTCTATACTGCTTTCCACAGTGGCTACACCAGTCTACATTCCTACCAACATTCCAAACGAGTTCCCCTTTTTCCACATCCTTGCCAGCACTTGTAATTTGTTGATTTATTGATGATGGCCATTCTGACAAGTATGAAGTGATATCTCCTTGTGGTTTTAAGTTGCATTTCTCTGATGATTAATGACATCAAGCATCTTTTCATATGTCTATTGGCCACCTGTATGTCCTCTTTGGAGAAGTGTCTATTCAGGTCCTTTGCCCATTTTTTAATTGAGTTGTTTCTTTTTTTGGTGATGAGTTTTGTAAGTTCTTTATAAATTTTGGACATTAACCCCTTATTAGATGCATTGGTGAATATGCTCTCCCACTTTGTGGGTTGCCTTTTTATTTTGTTAACTATTTCCTTTGCTGTGCAAAAACTTTTTAGTTTGATGCAGTCCCATTTGTTTTTTTTTTCTTTTGTTTCCCTTGCATGAAAAGATGTATTTGGTGAAATATTGCTACAAGCAATGTCCAAGATTTTGCTGTCTATGTTTTCTTCTACAATTTTTATGGTTTCAGATCTAACATTTAAGTCTTTGATCCACTTTGAATTTATTCTTGTAGGTAGTGTAAGAAGGTGGTCTATTTTTTTCTGCACATATGTGTTCTATTTTACCAACACCATTTATTGAATAAACTATCTTTACCCCATTGTATGTGCTTGCTTTCTCTGTAGATTATTAATAGGCCAATATCTCTGATGAACATAGATGCTAAAATCCTCAAAAAATGTTAGCAAACAGAATACAGCAATGCATCAAAAAAGATAATACACCATGATCAAATGGGACTTATTCCAGGAATGCAAGGTTGGTACAACATTCATAAATCAATAAATGTGATTCACCATGTAAACAAAATGAAAGATAAAAAAATCACATATATCAGCAGATGCAGAAAAAGCATTTGATAAAATCCAGCACCCAGTTATGATAAAAACTCTCAGCAAACTGAGGATAGAGAGAACATACCTAAACATATTAAAGGCCATATATGACAAACCCACTGTTAGCATCACAGTCAATGGCAAAAACTACAAACATTTTCCATAAGATTGGGAACAAGACAGGGATGTCCACTTTCACCTCTCTTATTAAACATAGTACTGGAATCCTAGCCATAGCAATCAGACAAGAAGAAAAAATAAAAACGCGTCTAAATTGGAAAGGAAGAAGTAAAACTGTCTTTATTTGCAGATGATATGATACTATACATAGAGAACCCAAAAGATTCCACCAAGAAACTACCAGAACTGATCAATTTATTCATCAAAGTAGCAGGATATAAAATTAATACCCAGAAATCACTTGCATTTTATTTATTTATTTATTTATTCATCCATTTATTTATTTAAATATTTTATTTATTTATTTTTACAGAGAGGGGAAGGAAGGGAGAAAGAGAGAGAGAAACATCAATGTGTGGTTGCCTCTCATGTGGCCCCCACTGGGGACCTGGCCTGCAACCCAGGCATGTGCCCTGACTGGGAATTGAACTGGCGACCCTTTGGTTCACAGCCTGTGCTCAGTCCACTGAGCTATACCAGCCAGGCCTAGTTGCATTTTTATACGCCAGCAACAAACTAACAAAAAAATTTTTTTAAAGGAAAAATCCCATTCACAGTTGCTTCAAAAGAATAAAATACTTAGGAATAAACCTGACCAAAGATGTAAAAGGCCTGTACTTGGAAAGTTACAAGACACTGAACAAAGAAATTGACGAAGCTCCAAATAAGTGGAAGCACATACCATATTCATGGATAAGAAGAACTGACATCATTAAAATGTCCATACTACCCAAAGCAATCTATAGATTCAACTCAATTCCTATCAAGATTCCAATGATATATTTCACAGAACTAGAATAAATATTTCAAAATTTTATAAGGAATAACATAAGGACCTGCATAGCAAAAGCAACCTCAAGGGGAAAAAGAGATGAAGGAATTACACTACCTACAAATATCAAACTATACTACAAGGTCATAGTAATCAAAACAGTATGGTACTGGCATAAAAACAGACACATAGATCAATGGAACAGAATAGGAGGTCCAGGAATAAACCTGCACCTTTATGGTGGTTATTGATTTTAAGTCCCAAACCTGCCATTTTTAATGGTAAAGAGGTTGACATCTAAGCACAATATACTCCCATATTGCTGACTACTACTTCTTATTACCAAATGAGGTAGTCCCACGGACCACTGTAAATTTCTGTCAATGTTTGTAACTCAACTCTAAACTAGGCTCTGAGACAGAAACTCAACAGATGGGGATTCTTCTCAGAAGTACTTTGTTTTTAAATTCCAATTTAGTTTAAATTGGTTCAGCTATTTTTAAGTGATAGGAGAGTAGTTGAAAAAGTAAATTTGGGAATGCAGCATGTCGAATTTTGCATTTCTGTGACTAGGAAATTAATTTCTTTTTTAAAATACAAGGTTTTCAGATTGTTAGTTGGAGATACTATTTTATTGTTAAAGGGAGAATAACAAATTTTGTTGAATAGTCAAGAAACTAAACAGCTAAGCACATTTAGATGACAAATGAGAATGCTTAGTGTCTCCCTGTATTTATTTATTTACTTACTTATTTTAAGATTAATAAATCCCTTTAAAGCCACTGATAATATATCTGGTAGACTAGTAATTTTCTATTAAAACAACTTGGAACACATAAAATTGGTGAAAAAACCAACAGAAATTCAAAATATTATTTCTTTTCTTAAGGTAATTTAATATCAATTCAGGATTTACAAAGGTTACTCAAAATTGGTAATGCATTATTATACTGAAATTGGTAATTGCTACAGAGGTAATTCAGTACCAACTCAGTATAATAATTCATCACACAATGCTAAATATAATATTACATGCTAATATACAATGATGTATTCATGGATTTATAACTCTCCAACTTCACATATGCATTGGGGTTACTGATTTGAAGCAAATAATTATACAAATTATAAGAGTAAAACTGCAAATTAAAGTATAATTTCTCTTTCATCATGAGGTTGCATACTAATATGCCATTTAATACCTTCTAGACCTAAATTTAGCAGGGGAACCATTTCGAATTATATATCCAGCAATTGGGTGCAGTTAACTTTGCCACTCACTCCTGTCCATCCAATAATACTTTTATCTAGAAATCTGGTTTAACATAATAATCGCTGATTGGGGAACACAGAAGAATTCAAGGACTTACATGAGAATTTAGTTCTCAATTTGAACCCTATGACCTGAATTTTCTACCTATAATCCCTGTAGAAACCAACCTCAATACTTTAAAAAACATTTTTTTTAGTTTTCAATTACAGGTGATGGTCAATATTATATTAGTGTCTAGACATTTATATAACTTATGAAGTTGTCCCTCAGTTAATCTAGTACCCACCTGGCACCATACAGTTATTACAATATTATTGACTATATTCCCTCTGCTGTACTTTACATCCCTGTGACTATTTTCTAACTGCCAGTTTGTACTTAATCCCTTCACCTTTTTCACACAGCTGCCCAAACTCCCTCTCATGTGACAAACATCAGTTTGTTCTCTGTATCTATGGGTTGCTTTCTGTTTTGTTTGTTCATTTATTCTGTTTTTTTAGGCTCACACCTAAGTGAAATCATATGGTGTTTCTCTTTCTAAAGCGTGAGATTGAAAGCCTGAATGGAAAGAAGGGGAGAAAGAGCAGCCAGGCAGAATTTGAACGCTTAGGTTAGACCTGGGTCTTGGTGGATCCACACTTTTGCTGTCGTTGCTTTTTCTACACTTCCCACATCATCAACATATATCTTTCTGCCTCTGGTGTTACACACAGCCCGTGATGTATTTATTTAATTTGACTTAGATACCCTTTGCTACTTGATCATTGGCTCTGGTTCACCAGATGCAATCTAGCAAGCATGGAATCAGGGAGGCTAGTTGAGGAATTTCATGTGCTCCCTTGATAGGAGGTTTTGATTGGTATTCAGGTGTCAGCCTTAGGGATAGAAAAATGTTGATGGGCACAGAACAGATTTTGGAGTTTGAGCTGACAGGATTTGCTGAAGAGTTTCACAAGGGGCTGAAAGAAAGAAAGGGATAAAGACTGACTTCTAGGTTTTTGTCTTCAGCAACAGGGTAGGCAATAAGATTGAGGGGTGAGACTCAGATGAAGATAAAATCAGAAGGGGAATTCTGTTTTGTCAGTGTCAACTTTGCCATTGCTATTAGAAATCCAAGCAAAGGTTTAATAGGCACTGGATATACACGTCTAGAGCTCAAATAGGCAAAGGCAGGCCTGAAATACAAGTTTTTGAATCAAATACATTGTGATAAGTGAGGCAGGCTCCCACAGGTGAAAGAATAAGAGTCATGGGGAAATCAAAGGTCACAGGGAGACAGGGTGGCTGCCCAGAGAATGAAAAGACAAGGCAAAACAGAGCCTGGAGCTGGCTTACCCGAAAAACAGTTCTTAAGAAGAGATTGGATATATACAGAAATCTAAAGTCAAGGAGAGGTTGGAGAGAGTTGTGAAGAAGCAAAAAGATTAGACAAAACAGTGAATCATAATTCAGTAAACGGAAAGATGGAATAAATGCTTATATGGTCTGCACATCATTTCTGTTTTGGCTTCTTTCTTTTTGATGGGGCTGGAGTCACTTCTGGAGTATGGCAAATTCATGACCCAAACGTAAAATAAGGAAGTCAACTAAATTAATATAGACAGACATAAGGCTAGATATTAACAAGTGTCGTAGGAACCGAAAAGATGTAGGGTAATCAGATAGTCTGGATAACTATTTAACTGTCTACTTCACAAAATTCTGGAGACTTGGTTAAATACAGGAATATGGCTGATTTTGCTGACCAATCAAAAAAAGCACTTTCTTTGGAGGAAAATTGTCTACTAAACCTGGAAACAAACACACTCATTACACACACACACATGTGTATGTCAGAAAATGAAGTAAAATTAAGTTTTTGTGCAATTTGAACTCATTGGCATGTGAAGTCTACCATATTTTTCCCAGGTTATACTTTTTATATAATTAAAAAAGAATAAATCAGATTACATTGCAAAGTATAGTTGTGAGAGTAAAAGAAGTAAAGATGTTTTATAAAAAATAAATATATAAGGAAATTCCTTCAAATCTAAGATTTTGTATTGCTTCTGGAACAATTTCTTTATACAATAAAGAAGCTATCTGTAGACATCTCATTGATTTCTACATTTTTCTTAACAAAAAGTTTCAAGAACATTATTTTTGCACATCTGCAGTGTTCTTGTATTATTTTAAATCTCCCTTCTCAATTGCATAGTACTTGTTGCATCCATCAAAAATATGCAAAATGAGAAAATTATTGCTTTTCAAGTAGGTGGATGACTATAAGTTTGAAAATATGTTTGTACTTTTGTATGGAGCCAGGTTAGAGAATAAATACTTGTCTGGTATTTTAATTTTCAGAAAATAAAAAATATTTAATTAATATTTAAGTATTGTCTTTATAAGTAAATAATGACATTAATTTTCATATGTCAGCATACTCAAATGAAATAAAAAAAATGTAAATTTTGGTGTAATATAAACTTGATTGTCCAAAAGATAGCTTGCCTATTTTTAAAATAGATAAGCTATTGGTTTCTTAACTCTTGAGTTTTAGTGATTAGCAACTGCCATTATAGGTAAGGAAGAAGGAAGTGAGATATTAAATTCTTATGTAGTTTTCCTTTTACCCACAGTTATAGTTAAGCTGGTAAGGGCCAAAAGAAAGCTTATTAAAAACTTCTCATTGAGGGATCTCATCAAAATAAAGTTTCTGCACAGCTAAAGAAAACTATTAAAATAAAAAGAGAACCAACTGTATGGGAAAACATATTTGCCAATGATACCTCAGACAAGGGTTTAGTCTCCAAAATATACAAAGAACTTACACGACTCCACTCTAAAAAGATAAGCAATCCAATTAAAAAGTGGGCAAAGGACTTGAACAGACACTACTCCAAGGAGGACATACAGAGGATTCAGAGACACATGAAAAGATGCTCAATATTGCTAACTATCAGAGAAATGCAAATTAAAACCACAATGAGATACCACTTTACGCTGGTTGGAATGGCCATCATAATAAACAAAGCAACAAACAACAAGTGTTGGAGAGGTTGTGGAGAAAAGGGGACCCTAGTTCACTGTTGGTGGGAGTGCAGACTGGTACAACCACTATGGAAAACAGTATGGAATTTTCTCCGAAAACTAAAAATGGAACTGTCTTTTGACCCAGCAATTTCACTGCTGGGATTATACCCTAAGAACCCTGAAACACCAATCCAGAAGAACCTATGCACCCCAATGTTCATAGCAGCACAATTTACAATAGCCAAGTGTTGGAAGCAACCTAGGTGCCCATCAGTAAATGCATGGATAAAAAAAACTATGGTACATTTACACAATGGAATTCTATGCAGCAGAAAGAAAGAAGGAGCTCCTACCCTATGCAACAGCATGGATGGAACTGGTGAGCATTATGCTGAATGAAATAAGCCAGGTGGTGAAAGACAAATACTATATGATCTTGCCTTTAGCAGGAACCTAAACAACAAAACAGGCAAGCAAAATATAACCAAAGACTTTGAAATAGAAAACAAGCTGACAGTGACCAGAGGGGAGAGGGGAGGGAATTTCA
>PVKM010010125.1:0-35477 GCA_004027735.1 Carollia perspicillata | reverse complement strand
GGGAGGGAGAAAGAAAGCAAAACATCCATATGTGGTTGCCCTTTGTGCACCCCCTACTGATGGCCTGCAACCCAGGCATATGCCCTGACTGGGAATCGAACCCGTGACCCTTTGATTCACAGGCCAGCACTCAATCCACTGAGCCACGTCAGACAGGGTAGTAGGATTTTAATAAGGTTACTTTTTTTGTTAGCTGATTTTGGTGCCTGTATCTAGGTAGGGTGTATATTAGAGGGTATGTTAGGCTCATGGAATACACTAAGATGTGTTTGGGAGTAAGATACAGCCTCTGGGCTCCAGAGTACTTTCCTCTTAGGAGATCAGCTACCTCCTTTTGGCTGAGCCAGCACATACAGAGCCTGAGACTGTTTTCCTTTTCTAAAGGGGGATGAATTAATAGTAGAGTATGAAATAAGGTCTTTGACTCTTTTTCCATTTAAATTTGTCTTGCCACTTTTTAAAAATCAGTGCTATTTATATCAGTGTCTTTGGCACAGCTTCCCATCTACTATCCACAAGATAATACATGCACCTCAGGTCCTGAATGTTTTTTATATTTTGTTTATCAAGTTGTCTTATAAACTCATTTGAAATACAACTTTCCAACTGGTGGACGCTGAAGTTGTGTAATTGGCAGGTTAGAATTCCCTTGACCATTTGGCTATGCAGTGTCCTTTTCTGTTTTAAATTCCTCTACTTTGGAGGCATTAGAACTGCTCTTTGTTTATCACTTGATGGCTTTGTAAGAGGCAGTGCTAGCAGTCTGAATAACAAGTTACTGTTTTTTAGCGCTGTTTTATGTTTGGGTATTTGTTTGGCTTTTTATCACTGGCAGAAAAGATGATAGAAGTTACGGGATTTATTTGCACTTGTGGATAAAAAATCAAGCATGGAGTCCCAGTCCTGGCTTGAAAGCCTTAGCTCTTTTCAACAAGGATATGGTTGAACAAAAAACAGAAGGTTGAGGTGTATATTTCTATTGAGTAGATTTGGGAGGCTAGAATCAGAAATCTGTGGTTTGTGGCTATATGAAAAATAACGTGATTTTTGCTGTTACCTTATTAGTGTGAAGGTATTGGGTATAGCTTCATGCTGTCTCATCATTGTTAATTTCACAATATGAACTTACCTTTATAATCTCTTTTTGTGTTTTCATGGTAGCAAACTCAAGTTCCCTTTTTAATTTAAAATGAAATTCAAATCTACCCTTAAAATATCCACAGGTACACTGGGAATTGTGTATTGGGGGCAAATGTTCTCATTCATAAGCAAAATTTCACTGGTTGTTTTTTCTTTTCTTTTCTTTTTTGTTTCAGGACTTGATTTCATTGGGGTTGAGGGGTCAAATTATCCCCGAAAATTTGAGACTGCTCCTGGTATGATACATCCAGGCGCCTAACTGCCCCGGATATTTTTATAGATTTTTATGAACTGAAATATCTGTGGATATGTCATTTTTGTCTTTCCGCTTTTCCTCTCTCTGCCTTTTCCTTCTGTATTTCCTGCTTCTTAAAAATTTTGTTTAATGAATATCTAACATTTACATTGACTGCTTTCTTCTCCTGATGGATTGGAAACCCTAGTCTGTTGTTCTGAGCATTTGTACTCTTTTTGTTCCTTAGTTCTTCCTTAATATAGTTCTCTTACTTGGTCATTTTCATACATCCTACATAAGAAAATATCAACTAGGAATCCACATTCTTTTCTGTCCCAGATATAATTGGCATAGTGCAGAAAATAAAATTCTTGCATTAAGAGATTGCTTCTTCATAGTAGATAACTTCTCAGATCACTTCCAACTTGAGGATTGTGTGTATGTCTTAATTCAGAGCTTAGGCAATATCACTAGAGAGAGAGGAAAATGTGGTTTGTAACTTGTTTAAACTGAGATTGGATTTCTGTTTGATTTGGAGAGCATTGTCATTAATAAACTGGAATTTCCCTGGTGCAATTTTAACCTTGTCCTGGGAAGGGCATTATAATGAACATATTTTTCTCTAGGAAATAGAATTTTTCACTATTAAATGTTTAGAAGAATTGCAGATGTATTTTGTATGTGTTAGAATAGATCTCTTCAGTGACAATGAAATACCTGAATGCCAGACTTCCATTTCTGTAAGAAATTTTCTCCATTTTAAAGAAGTTTTTAAGTTATTCAATATGTCAGTATATACTACTGTTCTAGAGACGTGTGTTTTTGTCCCTTCTACAGACAGGTTTTTATTTCTTACCGTGGTCTTTTGGTCAGAAGGAAGAATCCTGGTTCTCATGGAAAAACTCACCCATATTTCTTAAGAAAGTGCAGTTCGCTTTTTCTGAGGATATATGTATACATGAAGCAAAATAAGGGGAACGTGGAAGGTAGTTTGATTGCTTATAGATCTCTCCTGTAGGAAAAGTGAGAGACTTTGTTATTACCAACACGAAGAGTATGTGTGTACATCCCCACTGTCTGCATTATGCCCTCAGCAGGTCTGATTTCCCATTCTGTATGATTGGAATTAGGAGAATATTACACATATTTGCTTTTTCAGTCTTGTCCAGTGTCTTCTGAAAAGAGCAGATCCATAGGGATTTCTTATAAACCAATAAGATTTATAAACTTCTGAGTATGCATTTTTAAATATAGTTCCAATAGCAGATAAGTTGTCAGTGCTCTCACAGTGGATTTCAGCCTTCTTCACTGCCCTTTCACTGCCATGTGGGCAGCCATTTGTGTACCTCTCTCACTGCTGCTTTCTCTCTTCAGACTGGTCCCATTATTGTCTTACGCCAGATAAATAGGTGGAGTTTTGTTGGTTTAAATTGAGTGCGGCCATTTCACTGAATTACTGAGTTCACAGGGTTGTGTGTCTTAAAAGATCACCTGGAACAATGGATTTGTTGGGGTCTTGTGCGTTCTCAAATTTTCTCGCTCTTGGCTCTCTTCGCTGTACAGCCATGTAACAAAAACTGAAAGTAGCTGTAAAATCATAAACTTATTAAAAACCATGGTGTTCTAAGGTTTGCCTTTTTAAATAATCTTCCTCCTTCTGAAGCCCAAGAATCCCTTCTGATTACTAAATTCTGGTTACACTTTTGGCTGCCAAAATTGTTAATACATTAGTGTTTTCTGTACAGGCTTTGTACTGTCGCTTAAAATCACAATCTTTCCTTTATTCCCAGGTGCATGGAGGACCGCAACAGAGGAGTGGGGAACTGAAGATTGGAATGAAGATGTAGGTATTTCCAGGTCTTTTTTCTTTAGTGCCTTCTATCTCTAAGTGGTGTTTAGGGATAGAAAATGGGTATGTTTCTACCCCTCAAAATTCATCCTTAAGATTCTGACCCAAAACTTTTACATCCAAAATAGTGTTCTGAGCCAGAACATTTCACATATGTTATATGAAGGAGACTGGGCATGAACAGGACTCTGTGGAACCAGACTATGGAAAGGGCAAGTGCACTTGTGTAAGTCCAAATATCTGATTGTTGGATTTGTCCAAGGAAGAGATGGTGGTTGGGTAGGGCACTGGAAATGGAGTTAGGCAGGTAGCGTATTAACAGCTGCTGGTGGCACATGACTCTACTTGGAACATTTGCTATTTAGTTCACATTTAAGTCTTGGTGTATGATCCTGTAATTGGCTTGGAGGTGGGTACAAAGAGAGTTGAAGTGCCAAGTCCGCAAGTCTATAATCTGGTTGGCCCTGGAACCCTTTTTAAGTTACTCGAAGCTCAATTACTGTAAGCATAATTGAGATGAACGTGTAGAATTTACTATTTCCCAGCTTTACTCAAGTTGGAAACCTATTGATGGGTGGCATAAGGTGGCACATAAATAAGTTTTGTGAATTCACTGGAGTAGAACCTGAGTAAAAGAATTTTGCTGATCCCTGGTCACAGTCAAGCTTTTGCTGTTAAAGTTTTTAGTGATCATGGATGAACTCCCATTTTAACATTTTTAACCTACTTATACTCATATGTTCAGGCAAGACAGCTCTTAATGGTAAGATGAAATACGTCGAACTGTTTTGTTTGTTAGGCTTGAGTTTTAAAAATTTCAAGTGCATCAGCGTTAGGGTGGTTATTTTCTATTATAGCTGAGCTACACTGCCTTGTGAATATTTCCTAAGATTTGGCTTATCTGCTTAAGCAACTTTCAGAGAATGATATGTTTGTGGAAATGGATCTCCTGTTTCCAGAGGAGAGATTCTAATCAAAAAGCCAAAACAAAACCAAATTAGCTTTTAAATAGTATGAAGAATTATTCCCTATAAATGCTTAACTGATTTGAGTTTCTTATAGTGGAGAGATTAGGTGTAATAAAGTCAGTATGAAGGCAAAAAATGCATATGGTGGAAATGATCCTTGAAAAGACCTTAACTCACCAGCACTTGGCCCTGACTGCTCAGAAGCCAAGAATTAACTTACTTTATTTGTCGTCTTCTTGGCTATCATTTTAATTTCTTTGAGAGGAGCAGTAGAAGTTAGAAGTATGGTTTGGGTAGAGGTGAGAGTGGGGAACTGTAATGGGAAAACATAATGGGATTTTTTCTGTTTTTCTGTCTAGTAAGTATGTTCACCTTCCTGTAAGTTTAGTGTGCACATTATATAACTATATTTTGGGTTTTTTTTATTCTACTCTCTTGATAAAATCATTGACCATATATATAAGGGGCTTCAAAGTCAATCCATTCAGGGTTCCTCAGAGTAATTTCCTCTTTAAAGGGTTTTTCTTTTCTTTCTTTTTTGTTTTTGGTAATTTCCCCATACTTATGCCAGGATTCTGACTATAACCTACCTAACATCAGGAGTGACTAATTTCTCTGTTTTCCAGCTTTCTGAAACCAAGATCTTCACTGCCTCTAATGTGTCTTCAGTGCCTCTGCCTGCAGAGAATGTGACAATCACTGCTGGTCAGAGGCAAGTGTGTGCTAAAATTTGTTATTTTTCCCTAAAGGTATCTTTTGAGATAGCTCTAAGGAAGAGTGGCACTGAGCCTTTACAAGCTCCCTTGGTGTTGGTAGTAATGATAACCAAACCTGATCAGGTTTCTCTTTAGTTGTTGATTGATAGATTTTTAAGAGTTGATACTAGTTAATCTACTGAATGGAAGTCCATGTATTACAATTGTAAAATGGATTCTCACCCAAATAGCCATTTAATTGCATAGGTAGGCAGCAGAGGCATTGATTAAAACTTAACATGCTATAATTTGTCTTGTACAGAAAAACTAAAAGTGGAAATGTTTTCATTTATTTCTGAATTTGCAGAACTGTTCAGTAGTTTCTCAGTTGCTTTATAATGATGATCTTTGGCCATTGAGCCCACTGAGTATAGTGGTTCATTTCCCCTAGGATCTGGCTAATGAACTTTTAACAACATGAACCTAGGTGTTGGGGTCACTGGAGCGGATACACTCATCAGGGAATTCTTTGATTCCCCGAAAGTCTCATGGATTATTTGTAGACCTGGGTATGATAGCTGCTGACTCAGAAGGTCCTAAAGAGAAGTGTCATAGGAATGTATGTTAGGGATATCATTACTACTGGTAATATATTGTTTTTCTTTCTGACACCAAATATCTATCATTTTTTTCCACACCAATTCGGAAGTTCTTTAACACTAACTATCCAGAGTTAACACAGACCCAAGTTAATGGCTTAGTCCCAAAAAACTGCCCTTGCTTCAGGTCAGGTTGCAAGTGGATGTCCAGGCTACCTACACTTCTCGACTGACTACAAATTTGGGGTGTTCTCATAGCTCCCTCCTCAGGCTCTGTAGTTTCCTAGAATAACTCAAAGTAGTCAGGAAAGAGTTTTTCTTGCCATTACTGGTTTATTATAACCTGTACTCAGGAACAGTCTAATGGAAGAGATGCATAGGCGTGGGTGTGGGGTACAAAGCTTCCATGTCCTCTCTGGTTGTGTTTCTCTCTCAGCACATTGCTATGTTCACCTACCCAGAGCTCACTGTATCTCATTGTTCAAGGGTTTTTATCAGTTTCATTACATAGGCATGATTGTTTAAGTCACTGGGGTCCCTCCCTAGAAGTGGATGGAGAATAGTTGGACTAAAAGTTGTAATCATCTCGTTAAATTATTGGTGTTTCTTGTCACCAGATGCCGTTTTGAAGCTCTGTGGGAGACCCAACCTTGAGTAAATCACATGGTTGGTCTCTCAAGTAACGAAAGACCACTATCACTCAGGAACTTTTTCAGGGTTTTAGGAGCTCTGTCAAGAACTGGGGGAGAAACAAAAAAATAGATATTTTTATTATACCATAGATAATTTGAAAGTTTACAAGTGTTGGGGGAAAAATGTCCTGAACCTTTCTTGTTCAAAGCCACTTGAAGATGCCAGCATTCTAATACATGGTTTTACATATGAGAAATTGGTAACAGCAGGTATTCATTATTAAAAAATCATGGATAAAAATTACTTTTCTGCTAGCTTTTGAGCTACTTTATTAAAACTAACATTTGTGATTAATTTTACTAAAATAAAATTTTGAGCCCTGGCTCGTGTGGCTCAGTGGATTGTGTACCAGCCTGTGTACAAAAAGTTGCTAGTTCATTTCCTGGTTGGGGCACATGCCTCGTTTGTGGGCCAGGTACCCAGTTGGGGGCATGTGAGAGGCAACTGATTGATGTTTCTCTCATACATCAGTGTTTCTCTCCCTTCTCTTCTCTCTAAACATACATACTTACATACAATATTTAGATAACATTACTGTGGTCGGCAACATCATTAGAACATAGCTAGGTAGTATAGTGGCTCTTAATGTCAGTTACTTTTGGTAAATTAAGCATTTCAGTCAGGACTTTGTGTTTCTGGCATGTGACTTCATTTTAATCTAACCATAATCTGAGTCCAGTATTGGGGAATACTGTAATGTCAGTCTTTCTCATCAAGATCATCTCACCTCTCTCCGCTAGAATTGACCTTGCTGTTCTGTTGGGGAAGACACCATCTTCAATGGAGAATGATTCATCTAATCTGGATCCATCTCAGGCTCCTTCTCTTGCCCAGCCTCTGGTGTTTAGTAACTCGAAGCAGAGTACCATATCACAGCCTGCTTCAGGGAACACATTTTCTCATCACAATATGGTAAGTAGGAAACACGGCGTATTCTGTCAAACTCTATCCATACGTAGAATAAATAATTCCTTCCATGGACAAGTTTTAGGCAGGGTAAAGCATCTTATTTTGTCCTTCAAAGCAGCCCTGGATTTAGAGATGCCAAGTTGGGTAGTTAAGGATAGCTCTAGGAGAGGACTTAGCTTCAGACATACTGAACCTTAGGAAAATGAGTTAACATAATTGAATACTCACTGTTTGATTTACTGTTCTCAAAGAGACAAAATCAATGACATCAACAAAATTTAATCATTTTGCAGTCCTAGTTAAACCTTGATGGGAGTTATAGCAATTCCCTATTCTTCATAAGCAGAATTGCTATGTATATTTATTTAAACCAAACATTTTTGGACTAGGTTTCAAAAAAACTTAAGAGTCTTTCTGAATCTGTCAACTTAATAGCTGTTTCTTCCTTATTCTGTAAGTGGGGAGAAGAGTGGTTGCTCTACAGATGACGTATTATACTTGAAACCTGTATAATTCTACTAATCAGTGTCACTTCAATAAATTTAATTAAAAAAAGTTTTACCCTGGCTGGTGTGGCTCAGTGGATTAAGTGCCAGCCTTGAACCAAAAGATTGCAGGTTCAATTCCCAGTCAGGGCACATGTTTAGATTGCGGGCCAGGTCTCCAGTTGGGGGCATGCTGGAGGCATCTGATCATGTATGTCTTGCACGTCAGTGTTTCTCTCCCTCCCTCTCTAAAAATAAATAAATACAATTTTGTAGAAAATTGGTTTGTTTTTCTTTAGTGCTTGCTCTGCCTATCTTATAGGGCCTTAAGAAGGTAATGGATAAGAGCTATATAAATGTGATGACAGTAGTGTTATTTGTTAATAAGTTCGAAAACTGCTCTGACTGGGTTGATTGGTTGGAGTGTTATCTCTAAAGGCAAAGGCTGTGGGTTTGAACCCCAGTCAGGGCACAAACAAGGATCAACCAATGAATGTCTGTAAATAAGTAGAACAGCAAATCAATGTTTCTCTTTCTCAAATCAATAAATAATATGAAATCACCTAGAACACTAATGGCACGTGATTTGTTGATTCAGAACATTTTTAAAAATGAAAAGTTACTAACTTGTCAAGCAATTACTTAAGCTAAATAGGTAATGCTTGACCAATTTTATTACAATCAGTAAATATTAAGAAATATTGCTTTCTCTTTTTTTCCCCTTTGCTTTTCCTTTCCTGTCTCTGGTTTTTTGGTGTAGGGATACTAGAGATTTAAGAGAAAAAAACATGTGTGCTCATATAATTTATTTTTTCAGTAATGGGATAATATAATTATTTTAACTAGAAAACTGCTGAGCTAGTGTCTAATCCAGAATTGTCTATTTTAACTGTTTTAATTTTTTTTGTTATAATAATTTGGTGGTTGATGTTTTACCATAAACGAAACATGGCAAGTGAGAAAAAGTAGAAGAGAGGTGAAAGGGAAAGGAATGTGGAATTAAAAAGAAAAGAGAGAAACAAAATGGGACAAAGGTCGTCAGAAGGTGAAACAGTGATCAGGAAGTAACTACCAACCTCTTGAGGCATATGACTAGAAAATGCGGTTAAGGGCTCTGATCTTTTTTTTTTTTTTTTTAAGATTTTATGTATTTATTTTTAGAGAGAGAGGAAGGGAAAGAGAAAGAAGGAGAGAAGCATCAGTGTGTGGTTGTCTCTGGAGTGCCCCATACTGGGAACCTGGCCCCACATCCCAGGCATGTGCCTGACTAGAAATTGTACATGCAACCCTTTGTTTCCCAGTTCAGTGCTCAGTCCACTGAGCCACACCAGCCAGGGCTATATGTCTTAAATTGCCTTTTTAAACTTTCAGCATACTTTACCCATCCTAACATTCTATTTAATGTGTGTTTCATGATGTGGTAAACTAAACATAAATGTTTTTTCTGTTCTTTCTGACTTTCTTTATTACTCACTGTGGTATTTAATGTTTCTTTTCTATTGAGAATAAATGTTAGAGGATTAATTTCCCTTAATACATAACAGGCGTTAATAATACAGAAGTCTCCTATTACCATGTACAATATGTGTAAGTAATTTTCTATTCATTTACTATAATGCTTTGTACTTGCAGAATATTTGGTAATCATAGCTCTGTGAGATAATCTCTGCTACAATCCCATATTTTCAACTGGACTTCTGATGGTTGTTTGTTTGTATAATCTTAGAATATAATATAGACTGAAGTGGGGGGAAAATGTCTTACCTTGTGTTGGACAAACTGGTTCTGTATAAGAAGCATTGCTTAGTCATGATGGTGATGATGGTGTGGTTAAATTAGAATGTAAGGAAAATGAGATTAAATCCCCTTGGAGGTTTCTTAGACTAGTCAAGGTCACATGGTTTATCTTCTAGGGTGGGTTGATAATTTTGCTTAGTAGTAGATAGTAGAGAATGGGGAGAATCTCCCAGAAACACGAAGAGTAAATTTTGCTTTGTTATCATGATTACCCTACGGAATTTGGATACAGACAGAGAAGACAATCAAACTATTGACTCATTATTTGATTGTCTAGTGCAGAAGTTGGGATGGCCCCTAAAGTTGCCTTTGCTTCTATGTTAGTTATTAGCAGCATTGAAATGAATCTCCAGTTAGCCGTTTTTGTTCCTTTTCACTGTGTAGTGACCTAAGAACAAGGACCTTAATGGCTAAAATGAAATTTTATATGAACTTCACATTAACAATCAAGTATTGGTTGATTTAAAACTTTAAAAGGGAAAAATATCCTTTAGTCATTAGATCTTTGTCCCTAAGATGGAAGGAAGAAGTAGTCCTGAGGACTAAAGGTATAAATTTTAATACTTCTCACTTCTGTTGTGTGCCATGCACGTTACTACATGCTTTACATACATTATTTGTTTAATCTTCCTACAACTTCACAAGGTACTACTTTTATTTCTACATTCAGATGAGGAAAGTGGGGTACAGGGAAATTAACTTTCCCATGATTACATAGCCAGAGTTTGAATCTAAACAGTGACTCCAGAGTTTGTGCTCTAAATGGACTATTCTGTGTATTCATTCTGGTGACAGTCTTTACTTGTCTCATACTGACTCTCACCCTGGATAAGTGTCTTTTTGAATAGCTGAACAACGTTGGTTGTAGATTTCTCTAATCTCTGTATTGATTTACAGGTGAGCATGCTAGGGAAAGGATTTGGTGATGTTGGTGAAGCGAAAGGTGGCAGCACCACAGGCTCCCAGTTCTTGGAGCAATTCAAGACTGCTCAGGCCTTGGCTCAGTTGGCAGCTCAGCATTCTCAATCTGGAACCACCACCACCTCCTCTTGGGACATGGGCTCCACCACACAATCCCCATCGCTGGTGCAGTATGGTGAGAAAGATGGAAAGTGAAGTGAATTCTTTAAGTGTTGGAGCATTACTGTCAAGAGGCTGGCAGGAGTAGAGGGTGGAGAATGTATTCTGAAGTAAGGAGAAGAGCAGCCAACCAGCTAGTTTTCCACACTGATCGTTCCCTAGTGAGATGGGCTGACTTTAGAAAGCTGGGGGAATAATAAAAAGTTGCGGCTATAAATTTCTTTCATCAAATTTAACTGTATACTTAAGTAATACGTCTTCTGTTGATTTGGGCATTTTTTGGATTTCCGTAGATTTATTTTGAGCAATTAAAACAGCATATTTTTTCCTGCCCTGATAGATATGGCTCTGTGTTGGTTGGGCAACATCCTGCAAAGTGAAAGGTTGCCAGTTCAGTTCCTAGTCAGGGGACATCACCTGGATTGAGGGTTGGGTCCCCAGGTGGGGCATGTACTAGAGGCATCTGATCAATGTTTCTCTCCTCTCTGTCTCCCTCCCTTCTCTTTTCTTTAAAAATAAATAAAGTCTTTTTTAAAAAGTAAAAAACAACCACAGAAGAAAAGTTTACTTATTTTTCAAATAACTTTATTTATTTTTACAGAGAGGGGAAGGGAAGGAGAGAGGGTTAATGTGTGGTTTCCTTTCACGTGCCGCCCCACTGGGGACCCAACCCACAACCCAGGCATGTACCCTGATTAGGAATCGAACCAGTGACCGTTGGGTTCATAGGCCCGCACTCAATCCACTGAACTACACCAGCCAGGGCTAATAAAAAGAATAGGAGAAAAATGCTAGAATAGAAGAAAAATTTAAAAAAGAGAACATTACATTCCCTTTGGAAAGGTTCACGGACTTGGTCATTTTAGGACTTTATACACTAATGTGGGCAGTTCCTAGATTACACACTCAGGGTAATGGAGTTTATTCAATTAGGCTTCTAGGCTCTACATAAGAATAAATACGATCCAGTGACTTTTCACCTACAGAAATGAGATTATGTCTTTAAAAGAGGACTTGTTTTTATGAGGCTCTGATTCCTGAGGCCCTAGTTCATGGCTCTAGAGCAGGATGATAGCATTTTCTTGAGGTTCACTAGTATCTACTGGGTTTCCTCATGCAGATTTGAAGAACCCAAATGATTCAACAGTGCACAGCCCCTTTACAAAGCGCCAGGCTTTTACCCCATCTTCAACCATGATGGAGGTGTTCCTTCAGGAGAAGCCACCCGCAGTGGCTACCTCTACAGCGGCACCTCCACCACCCTCTTCTCCTCTGCCAAGCAAATCCACCTCGGCTCCACAAATGTCTCCTGGGTCTTCTGACAACCAGTCCTCTAGTCCTCAGCCGGCTCAGCAAAAACTGAAACAGCAGAAGAAAAAAGCCTCCTTGACTTCTAAGGTACTTGAAATTATAGATGGATACTATCTTAGGGGAATGGGGTGCATGATTTGGAAATTGAGATGGTAAGGGTATAATTTGGAACATTGAAGCAAAAGTTTATTAGTTTTAGAATAAGGTCCCACTAAACCATTATTTTCTCCTCTCTTCAGATTCCTGCTCTGGCTGTGGAGATGCCTGGTTCAGCAGATATCTCAGGGCTAAACCTACAGTTTGGGGCACTGCAGTTTGGGTCAGAGCCTGTCCTTTCTGATTATGAGTCCACTCCCACCACGAGCGCCTCTTCAAGCCAGGCTCCAAATAGCCTCTATACCAGCACGGCCAGGTAGAGAAAACGTCAGTCATAAGGCTTCTTTTATTAGGCTTTTGGCACTTTTTCTAAGTCTCTTGCTGGTTCTTTGAACTCCGGGGATGCCAAGTCTCTAGCTAGTGTAGCATTTGTTGAACACAAAAATACTGTTTCTAGGATTATCTGTAACTAAACAGGTAGAAATGTACCATATTTTGGTGTGTATAATGCACTCCTGCGTATAATGTGCAACCACGTTTTTGGCCCAAACTTTCAGGGGAAAAAACTTTCATTTTAACTTTTTAATTCTTTTTTTAAAATTTACTTAAATATTTAGAAACAAAACCAAATATTGTATTACAGGGCATTATTTTGCATGTGGATTTTATTATTGCTTTCTAGAGTACACTTTTAATGCATAAGCATCAATAAAAATTTTATTTATTTATTTATCTTTAGAGGGGAAGGGAAGGAGAGAGGGAGAGAAATATCAATGTATGGTTGCCTCTTGTGGGTCCCCTGACTGGACTGTGGCCTGCAACCCAGGCATGTGCCCTGACTGGGAATCGAACCGCGATGCTTTGGTTCACAGGCCCGCACTCAATCCACTGAGCTATACCAGCCAGGGCCAATAAAAAGAGTTTTTAAAAATTTATATAGATGCTGAATTAGTACTACCCATATATAATGTGCATCCTTATTTTTCTCTCAAAAATTTGGGCAAAAAAAGTACGCATTATACAGGGCAAAATAGCATACTTCTTGGGTACTTCTAGAGTAGCCAGACATAGTTTTTATAGATGTGTATAGCACTTCTAATGGAAAGTACCTTGGAATCTGCCACAGGTAAAAATGCTTTTGACACTTTTAGTCCTTTGGTTTGGGACTTAGGCCTATGAAGAGTATAAATTTGAACTCTTAGGAGGGAGATGGCATTGATATACAAGGTCTGTCCAGAAAGTATGAAACCATGTACTGTGAAAAAGAGACATTATTGAAGAAAATACAAGCAGTGTTGTGTGTAGGACAATGACACCTCAGTCCCCTTCAGAGTAGGCACCTTAGGTCCTCAAACAGTTCTCCCAATCACCATCAGCTGCCCTGTAGTATTTTCCTGAATCTCATTGATGGTCTGAAATCTCTTCCTTTTCAAAGGTGATTTTAGTTTCGGGAAAAGCCAGAAGTCACAGGATGACAAATGTGGGCTGTAGGGGGTGCTGAGTCACTGGGTGATTTGATAGTTTGCCAAAAAACTCTGCACAAGATATGATGCATGAGAGTGGGTGCCTTATAGTGAAGAAGCTGCCAGTCACCAGTTGCCCATAGCTGCAGTCTTCTGAATCATGCAAGTAGTTTCCACGAAGGAATGTTCAACCTTAAATGCAAAACTTAATGCAGATTCATTGTTCTGCTTGCTCGGTCATTTTGAATGCGACGGCCACACAGTATGTATGCTCACTCAAAGGCATCTACTGCCCCCACTGACTAGCACAGTGAAGTCATCATTGTCTATGCATGTGCATTCCAGTCCACTCTCCTTGGCTACCAGGTTACATTGATGTCTTGAAAACCATTCTCATTATATTAATGGTTGCCCTTTTTCTGGACAGACCTTGTATTACACAGATTAAAAGGAACCCATACAGTAGAAACTTTTCTACCTCATCGTATAGCTATCAGGGAGGGCCATCTTAAGCAGTAGAAAATACTGGAGGAATTTCAGGGAACTGGGCTGTTTTTCTCAATCCTTAGAATTTAAAAATAATGCATGAGAATATTTTAAAAGTCCTATCAGAGAGTTCTACCAGTAACCTTATCTGCACATTTAGTGGGGTTTTTGAGAGAGCTAGTGTTACTTAAAATGCATAATGCAAAAGATGACATTCTTACATTAAGGGTTCATGTTATGAAGGGACCAAAAAGTTTTCCTCTTCCTTTAAGAGTTAGAAAAAATTTTTTTAAAGATTTTCTTTATTTATTTGTTGAGAGAGGGGAAGGGAGGGATAAAGAGAGAGAGAAACCTCAGTGTGTGGTTGCCTCTCGCACACCCCCCACTGGGGACCTGGTCCACAACCCAGGCGTGTGCCCCGACTGGGAATCAAAACAAGTGACATTTGGTTTGCAGACCAGCTCTCAATCTACTGAGCCACACAGGCCAGGGCAAGAGTTGAAAATGTTTTTAAGCTCCATTCTTAATTCAGATACCTGGCTGGCTGTATACAATATGAAAATGCCTTCTGTTGTCAGAAGAAAGTGGTGATAGTTTCTTTGTTGCTGGAAATTTTGTTTTTGACTGTAATGAACTTTAGTAGTAGATCTCCACCATTTCCTTAGTATCAGTTGATCTGCCTTATTTCATTTCTCTGAGAGTTTCCTTCTTCGTTACCCACAGTGAATCTTCATCCACAATTTCATCTAACCAGAGTCAGGAGTCCGGTTATCAGAGTGGCCCAATTCAGTCGACAACCTATACCTCCCAAAACAATGCTCAGGGCCCTCTATATGAACAGAGATCCACACAGACTCGGCGGTACCCCAGCTCCATCTCTTCATCACCCCAAAAGGACCTGACTCAGGCAAAGGTAGTGGCTTCACAAGCCCCTGGGCATTGGTTAGGAGATAGTGGGCAAAGTCCCTTTAATACTGGCATTTTATTTCTTGACAAACGGTGCAAAGACATCTCAGAAGTGCTAATTGAGAAGCTGAAAGCACATTTCTGTGGTTGATAAAATTTAAAAAATTATTTTTAGCAATCCCGGAGACTCAGAACCAGAAAACTATTCTCTTCGCACTAAAGATTCATTCTCTCTAGTAGAATCAGTCTCAAGTACTTGTTTTCTCTCCCTGGAAGATCTGATTGCTAGAGTTCTGAGTGCATATCAGTAGACCTCACCTTGCTATTGGCTTGGTGAGGGGGATAGCATATGCCAGAGGTGATGGGGAGTGACTGTCAGATGCAGCCAGAAAAACAGGTGACTTGGTTGAACTGTTTTAACCCACATCCCCCCCAGGGATCACTGGATTTGGGCCTTTTCCTGTATCTATTTTGGGTTTGGGATCTATTGGCAGTTTGGGGTTGCTTTCTGTTGCTTTTGGTCATACTTCGGCATATTTTGTTCTTGTTTTTTTAATTTTTAATTTTTGTTTAGCTAGTTTATGTTAATCCTTTGGTTAATTTACAGATTTTCTCTGGTTAGCCAGCTAAGTCAGTCAGTGCTAACTTGATCCGTTCCCTTGAGTTTGTGTCTTAACTTCTCTGTTTTTCATATCAGAATGGCTTCAGTTCCGTGCAGGCCACGCAGTTACAGACCACGCAATCTGTTGAAGGTGAGTGTTCTCTAGGCTTTCTCCTCCCAGTTGTAGTGTTTATTCTGTCCTTACAATGTTTTTGCATTTCCTAGATTGCAGTGAAAATAGCCCTGGCTCAATGATCAAAACATTTGGTCTTAGCTTGGTTCTACCTTACTGTTGAACTTCCAACCATCCTAAATTTTAGGCTTTCTGTCTGAAAATGGTGATAGTCCCCTTGGTTCCCTTTACTGAACAAAGAGATCAGTACTGTGAAATGCTTGGAGTCGAAAAACAGGAAAGGATTCTACCTAAACAAATGATCCATTATTAAATAACTCACACTCTTTTTGTCTTTCGGACAACCTAGCACTGTAGTCACCTCTCACTTCATAAACACTCCCTTTCCTCTGGTGAGGTGACTTTTCTATTTTCATTTCCAGGTGCTACAGGCTCTGCAGTGAAATCCGACTCACCTTCCACTTCTAGTATCCCTCCTCTCAGTGAAACAGTATCTGCGGCTTCCTTATTGACGACAACCAATCAGCACTCATCTTCCTTGAGTGGCTTGAGCCACAGTGAGGAGATTCCAAATACTACTACCACACAACACAGCAGGTGATTTGGGGTGAGGGTTTGGAGGTTGGGGTTAGTGAGAACTCTTTGGACCTATCTTACTCCCTCTACCTGGCAGAGATCACATGAGCTAAGTAGATGACCTAAAAGCTATTGGAAGTAAAGACAGGAGGATTATTTTCCCTTTTCAAAATCCAGTCTAGCTTTAACTGCTCAGTACCCCTGGCTGGTTATTGTGCTTATCATACAAGCTCAGATTTCCTTGGTCCTATATTCTGCTTTATTTCCTTGCTGTATTCTTGACTGAACTTTCAGGGCAGTGTGGCTTATGGCAACCTCTTTTTTGTTACAGCACGTTACCTACTCAGCAGAATACCCTTTCATCATCGACATCTTCTGGGCGCACTTCAACATCCACTCTTTTGGTAAAAGCACGGTGCCTTACACAAAGAAATGTGTTGTTGTTTTTTTAACACTTACAACTATCCAATCACAAGATTCTCCTAAGAAGGGACTCTGAGGTGGTAAAATGCTAATTGATCTAAGGTTACAGGAAAAAAGTAAAAGGATATTTGAAGTCAAGAGAGGCATAAAAATCCAGAAGTACTGCAGAGCTGTGAGTCAGTTATCAAAGTTAACACTGAAGCTGAGTGGGCTTTGTATGCTATGATAAATTCTGGAAGAATATTCCTCTCTAACTGGTACCGCCATTTTTATTTCTTGGTCTGGGATATGCTGAATGTGAGTCCTGAAAATAATCAGTGTGCATTTGAGCATCCTATAACAGTAGAGACCAGATAAGAGTTTTTGGTCAAAAAATCAGTTTCATTGTTGTGATTTATAACAACTATTTGTGTAAAAACTGAGATAGTAAGACAACTAAGTTAAGAAGAACCCATTTTGGGCAAAGGTGGTTTGCCAGAATCCTAGGGAAAGATAATTGTGGGCTGAGGCTTTAGGCTTAAATTTATTAGAACTTGTACTTTTTTTTATCACACAAGTTGGTTTTATGCTGAATGAATGTAATGAAGAGTGTAGGAGAGAAGGTTATGATACATTTTTTACAGTTAAACTACCTTTGTCTTCTTACTGGCCAACCAGAGTTGGTTTCTGGGAGTTTGTCCTTATTCTCATTTCTTGCTCTCTTTTTTAAGATTTTATTTATTTATTTTTAGAGGGGAAGGGAGGGAGAGAGGGAAAGGTACATGGATTGGTTGCCTCGTATACCCCCAACTGGGGACCTGGCCCACAACCCAGGCATATGCCCTGACTGGGAGTCAAACTGGCGACCTTTTAGCTCACAGGCCAGTGCTTAGTCCATTGAGCCACACCAGCCAGGGCTCTGCTGCCTCTCTGAACAGGGTGATGGTGTGCAGTGGGTCTTTCATTATCATCCTTGCCAAATGAATCAGGGGATATGTGCCTGGAGTGTGTTTAGTATTTCTTATAACTACTTTGACAGTGGGCACCCTGGTACCCTTCCTCAGCCTTTTAAATTGGGAAGTTGACATGATGGTATAATCAACAGCAGGGATTGTTTGTCTTTCCTAACCTGTTAGGCTAATTGTTGTTTCCACCCCTCTTTTTGAAGCACACAAGCGTGGAGAGTGAGGCGAATCTTCATTCTTCCTCCAGCACTTTCTCTACCACATCCAGCACAGTCTCTGCACCCCCCCCAGTGGTCAGTGTCTCCTCCAGTCTCAGTAGTGGCAGTAGCCTGGGCCTCAGCCTAGGCAGCAACTCCACCGTCACAGCCTCCACTCGAAGCTCAGTTGCTACAACTTCAGGTAGCCCTGTGTAGTTGGTGATGGCATTCCTTTGGGATGAAGGAGAGAAGTGATTCTGTGACAGGATAAAATCGCAATTTCTTTTTTAGGAAAAGCTCCTCCTAATCTCCCTCCTGGGGTCCCGCCATTGTTGCCTAACCCGTATATTATGGCTCCAGGGCTGTTACACGCCTACCCGGTAAGTGAGACTGAAGGGTCTTCTCCAAAAGATGAAGGTGGTGTGCCTACTCTTTATAGCTCTGGTTGTTACAAGAAAGCAAGGTTTTAATCTTGTAGTTTTGAGGGGGAAATAAATTTTTAGAGAAGAAGGAGTAAACTGAAGTGAGGTCCTCTATTGTGGATTTTCTCTGTGAAACATTCTGGATCTCATAAACCAAAGGCCAGACTGTCCTACGTGGAATCTCTTTCAGTTTCTTAGAGAATTATTTTATCTAGCTGACAATTCAACTGTTTCTGAGGGTCTTTGCTGACTCTGACTTGGTCAGAGGAGAGTTCCCTGACTATTGGGACTGAGAGTAGGTGACTGAAAGCAGTAGCTCTTTTGCTCTGGTATATCTTCTATCATCTTCAGGTATTCGGTGCCTGTTAAGATGAACAGTATCTATAACTGTTTCTTAAAGGAAAAGTTTTGTGTATTTTTAATTCTCATTTGAGGGTATGCTCATCAATTTTTAGGGGAGGGGGAGGGGCGAAGGAAGAGAGAGAGCGATGTGACAAACATCAATTGGTTACCTTCATACCCCAGCCTAGGCAGCCTGCAGCGTAGGCGTGCACCCTGACTGGAAGTTGAACCCGTAACCTCTTGGGTACAGGACAGCACTCCAACCAGCTGAGACACACTGGCTAGGGCAAGAGTATATATTAATTTTTAAAAAGACACCTGTTCTTGTTCCCAGAGAGTCTAGATGAATATCCAGTAGTACTTCACATATTTTTTAATAAGAGCATGTCACCTTAGTACCCAGACATCAGAAAAAATGAGCAAAATACAAATCCTTTCTGAAGGAGATAAATCTGAAGCCATGTTTTGAAATCATTAAGAGACAAACTGGTGGAATAGAAAGTAAGAGCTGGCTGTTCATGTATGACTTGTGTCAATCCTACTGCTGCCCAGAGACCAGTGTAGTTGAATCAGTAGTATGTAACTCAAGGAACGCTTCAAGACCTTTTATCTACTCTTCTTCCTAAAAATGAGGTTGAATGTTTTGTTGATTTATCTTCTAGCTTTTTGGTTTGCTACCATTATGACCAGTCAACACTAGTATTATATACTTGTATCTTTCAGCCACAAGTATATGGTTATGATGACTTGCAGATGCTTCAGACAAGGTTTCCATTGGTGAGTATTTCCATTGGTGGTGGAGAGCTCAGGAAAAGAAAGCAATCTTAAAATTAGTGTTGTGGGGATTATTTTATATGTTCAGTTGATAAGTCATAGACAACTCTTTCCCACACCTTCATACGCACACTTTGATTTAAGATATATCAGAACACAGGGAGGAGTTCAGGGAGTGGTTCTAACAGAAGGTAACTTTTAAATAAAATCAGGGTTGTGGCATCTTTGAAGTAAACAGATTTTAAACACTCTATAATTTAGAGTACCCTAGATCTGTCAGGATACTTTCTGTGTGTTTCAGACACTTCGAATTCGAGAATCCTCAGTAGTCGTAGACCATTAGGAATAATTACCTAGAGGTTTGAGAATATTACTGGTGCTGATGGACTTGGTGTGTTTTACAGTGGGCATACCCGTAGACCTTGCCTGACTATGCTCGTGGCCAGGCAGGGGGGACAGTGTATGCAAGAGTAATTTGGAGTTTGTGCCAGCTCTAGCCATCTTATTTGGTGGCTGGATAAGTTGCATTACTTCAACATTCTCCTGCTTCTCAAGCTGTGGAGTTACTCATGCTGGAGAATGAGTGACATTGTGTCTCTGCTCTTTTTAATTTTTCTTTTCTAGGATTACTACAGCATCCCATTTCCCACACCCACCACGCCGCTGACTGGGAGGGATGGTAGCCTGGCCAGCAACCCTTATTCTGGTAGGACTGGGATAGGGCTAAATAAAGGGAGGTTGTGTCGAGATCAGTGGCAGAAACCTGATTAGTAGCAGGAAGGGACCCAGTTCAATTAAGATTCTTGGCAGAAGTATAGAATGGATGCGATGAATTAGTATTGGTAGATTCAGAAACCTGCTAAAGATAGAAGTGGGGCAACTTTTTCCTTATCTCACTTTCTGTTGTTGCCTCGTGATTCCAGATGACATTTTGACTGTTTGCCTCAGCCATTCTCCAGGTTTTTCCAGGAAATGGCAGTGGTTAAACTGGCCTTCCTCTGCTCATCTGCTGCTGTACCCTACTCACAGTGGCAGTCTCATTGCCTTGCTTGGCCATGGACTCTTTGCCTGACCTATTGTCCTCACTAATTTATCATTTTTTCCAACCTATCGTTGTTTGTTAGATGCAGCATAAAGTGTTCCCCATGGAGAGGTAGTGGGATGGGGGCCGGGGAAGGATGAAAGACGACGAGTAGGCAGGGCAGTTATGCAGGAATTTTATATTGGGAGCCTGCCTCTGCCACAGCTTGCACAATTATTCAACATTAGTGCTTGACTAGCACTGTCCTTGCTGTGTGCCGAGCAATGCTAAGTGAAATGCAAAGAAATGTAATTCAAAGAATTGAACTTTAATAGTCCTTGAACAGGATTTTCTGGAATCACTTGAAACCAGAAGTAGTAATTCTGCAGTGGTGTGGGGGCTGAAAGAGGCAGATACATTTAGCCTCTCCTGTCACAGGTGACCTCACAAAGTTCGGCCGTGGAGATGCCTCCTCCCCAGCCCCAGCCACAACCTTGGCCCAACCCCAACAGAACCAGACACAGACTCATCACACCACGCAGCAGACATTCCTGAACCCGGCGCTGCCTCCTGGCTACAGTTACACCAGCCTGCCATACTACACAGGGGTTCCGGGCCTCCCCAGCACCTTCCAGTATGGGCCTGCTGTGTTCCCTGTGAGTACTTGAGCTTGATCTTTCATTGTGGTAAGGCATCCCAGCCCTGGTCACTATCCTAGCTCCTTTCAAGGACTTTAGTAATGGATGAAGAGGAACAGTTTCTACCTCTGGCCTGTTTCTGGCTTGAGGGAAGAGAGTGGGGCTGGACTTACGGGTATTGGAATAGGGATTACCTGCTTTTATAGAATTAACTGAAGAAATGTGATAGCATACAGCTTTGTTCCCACAGACTATGATTCATTCCCTGCTACCACTACCCCTTTCCCTTCTTTTAAAACTACCATTTCTTGACTTCACTGTTCGATTTTAGAAAGCTCAGTGGGGAGTCCATTTCACTAAGCAAACTGTAGTCAGCTGACATCACTATGGGTAGCCATCTGAATGCCCAGTCCCTGGAGAAAGGCAGGTGGGGTGAATGCTACTCTTGCCATTTCACTGTAGTTCTGTTTTTCTGTTCTTTAGGTGGCTCCTACCTCTTCCAAGCAGCATGGTGTGAATGTCAGTGTGAATGCATCAGCCACCCCTTTTCAACAGCCAAGTGGATATGGGTCTCATGGATACAACACTGGTAAGCTTACCTTGACCCCAGCTGTCAGTGTGTGTCTGTGGGCTGTTATTAAATGAGTTTCAGGGAGGAAGACTTGGTGCTTGAGAAAATAGCATTGGTGATGGTGTGCTGCTGCTCCATGTGTGATTGTTAATGTTTGACTACTTGGGTGTCTGCCTGAGCAGTACCAGCAGAGGAGCTTGATTCTAGACCATGTATTCACTACTTCTGACAGGAATGCCCTGGGTCACGTGTTGGCTATTAGCATATGCTGGCTGGCCTAATACTTGGGTGGGAAGCAGGGCAGGGGCCCCAAAATTTTACTGAGATGTCAGTGGAGGCGTTAATATGTATGGTACTAATAGTATAAAGGGGGATGTATTTACTGAATAGGAGAGTTAAGTGGGTTCTTTGCTAACTAACATGCTTAAATCACTTTGTAGTACTTCTTTTCTCATGTGGTCCCTTTTTATTCTCTAGCTAGGAGAGCTAAGATGTGGGGAAAATGTATTATGGCATGAATGTAGGCATACCTCAGAGATATTGTGGGTTCATTTCCAGACTACCATAATAAAGTGACTTGTAGTCTTTGACGGTGGAGGGTCTTGCCCTCACTTTGTTAAAAAAAAAAAAAAAAAACGCAACACCTGTGAGGTGTAGTAAAACAAGGTATGCCTGTACTCAATCAAGTGAGAGTTGGGTTGGGATAATTGGACCTGGCTGGTTTCTTTCAGAATCCATTTGCACATGTGATGGAAGGGAGGGAGATGTAGGAATCTTTTGAATGGATACTGATCTAAAAGATTCTTAGCCCATCCCTTGCTCCTATACCTGACACCCACGCTCCACTTTTGGAGGTCAAGGAGTAAGAAAAGGAATTTTGAATAAAACAACATACAACTACTTTTTCCAGTGATTTGTAGATGAATATGGGTGAAGGGGAAGGGGTTGGGGTTAAGTATTGTTATTTCAAAATTCTCCCTTCAGTTATGGTTTCATGATGATTTGGATGGAGCTACATATGTGTCCTTTACCCTTGTGTGGTCCAAGGTTTTTAATAATTGGGGAACTCTGAGCTGAGCACAGGGCAGCTGGTCTGGGAATTAACAGCCAGGTGAAGCTTTGAATGGTGTTATATGGTTAGGTCAAGATTTTTAAACTACAGAAAATCTGAAATACCCATTGAGATTTAATACTGAGACTTCTGTGGCTGTCCTTCTCACTAAGACCCACTCTAATCCATGGTGGGAAGGATTATAGACTCACTGATTTGGAGTGGCCCCATTCTAAGAATATTAGATTTAAGTTTTGAGCTGAACTGGGTTCAAGAATTTTAGGAGGTAGGTGACTGGTAATATGTGAGATGGCATACCTGATCCTGGAAATTCTAGCTTCTTACCTCCCTTAAGATTTCAGAAACTTTCTGTAACAGCCCTTTTGAGAACCCCCAATTCCCAACCCCACAGAGGGTTCTAGTCATCCCATTCCTCATCAACCTCTAAATTCATTTATTTTTATGTATTTGATTCCTTTTAGGAAGAAAATATCCACCCCCTTACAAGCATTTCTGGACGGCAGAGAGCTAATTTGGCCCAAGGCTGGGGGCTGTGTTTTGTGTGTGTGTATAAATTTGCACTGAAGTCTTGTTTCAGAAACCAGACCACTGAGGAGAGCCTGCTGAGCTGGGGCCATGGCCTGCGTGGCTTGGGGAAATGAGTTGGTGGATACCTTCTGGGCTTTGAACTTGCCCTTCCCCCATTTCCCTCTCCCCCATGTGTCTGACCCTGTCTTACCTGTTTCGAGTTCAAGCGGTGCAGCATCTCCGAAGCATCAATGCACACACCTGCTGTTGCTTTTGTTTTCTGGAAGGCATGTAGTTTCAACTTGTAACAAAAATATTTGTAGTCTTCAATAAACTGTGGTATTTCTTTAGCTAACTCTGGCGTTCTTTCCGTGCATGTCTTTCTGGACACTAGGAGCCAATGTTGTGCAGTGGATGAAGGGTGGAGGGTGGCCTTTTCAATCAAACCCCAGCATAGCCAAAGAACTGGTAACTTTTCAGTATGGTGATTTTATAAAGGTGGGGGAGGAGAAACAGTCTCATTTTCCAACCTTGTTGACTGGGGCAAAGAAAGCTATTTGTAGAAAATCCCCGATTCTCCATGCTTATTATACCTCTTCACTTACCATTTAGATCTTCCCCTTGCCTTGGACATAAGCAGGGAGGGGAAGGAAAAATGTTTAGAGTGTCATGTCATGGTGAAAGGTAGAAGAGATGGTGTTCAGAGCTGTCGATGGGGAAATATCTTCCAAGGCTTAATTCCCACATTTGATTACCCAAGGCCCAGTAGCTGATTGAGATCTGATAAAGTCTTGTGATGAGCTAGTTGATGATGACTCAGACTGTGGAAACTGTGCTGGCCTGGAACATTGTTCTTCGTCCCTCGATGGCTTTTCAGGGATTGTGGATTATGAAGTCGTTTTGCACTTGTGGGTGTAGCTAAGGATGTGTGGGAGAGTTTTGGTTAGACATCCTTGACTATGGAATTCTCATCCCCACTCAATCCAACTAGTACACCACCAGCCCTTTGTTTACAGAGTTCACTTGCACAATGAAAATAGGCCCTCTGGAGTAATTTTGTCCTGAGGGTGTGACCAGCTTTCCAAGGGAGAAATTGCTTCTTGTTTCTCCTCCCTACCGTCCACATGGTGTTTGTATGATCATCACTATTTGGGAGTGAGGGATAGAGGGGGATTTTGACTCTTGGAAGGAAAGCAAGAAAACCAGCCTGAGGAGCTTTCTAATAACTGGTGAAGGGTAGGCAGGGAAACCTATACCCATTATTTTCTAGTGCCTCTAATGCTTAACACTGAGGCTATTAAGGCTACTACAAAGAGAATTCTCTGTTTTTCCCCCTGCATTTCCAGTCCCTTTAACCAATATCTAAGTTAAGGCCTGTGGACTATAAACTGGTTTAAGCTAGTCCAACCTCTGGAAAGAATGAGACCAGCTGGGGCACGATGAAATTAAATTCCTTTCTACCACACAGCTTGAGAGTCAGGTTAGCCATTTCTCCCATTTATGTGGGATGACCAAGGGGTGTTGGCAAGCTATTTGAGCCTTTGCAGTAAAGACAAATCATTATCTCTTATTTCACTCAAATATGGTCTATTTATGTCCTATCTATTCCACCTTACTCAGCCCTTGCATACAAGCCCCATTGGCTTAGCCTTTTCCATAAATGAGCTTGTTTTTAAAGTGAGGCCTATTACCAGTGATTTGCCAGATGGGCACCTGGGGTTTGAAAAGGGAAGGGGAAAAATACTTTTATCAGCTCATGTATTGTCCCTGTCTTTTACTTCAGTGCCTTGAAAGTAGTATAGAGTTGATACTTTGACACGGGAAAGTATTTTCTCATGCTTGCTTTCTGTAGTTCTGTTCTTTTTCCTAGTTGGTGTTTGCTCCTCCCTGGAACTATCTGGACTTGTGATGTGGGAGGGATTTCCAGGTTAAGATGCCACTTCTATTGGGAAGATTCTAAAGTGGCTGTCTAAGGTGGGCTTAACTTTTGATGGCTGCCTTTGTCCTAGGCATTGGGAGGATTTGGGTTCTGGAGTTGGAAGGCGGATTGCTCCTAATTGTGGGTGAATGGAGGATTCCTCATTTGTGATTTGGTCACTTTAGCATAGCGCTTTTAAAAAACTCTTCCATCAAAGTGCTCCTACCAGCAGAGGAGAAGGATCCAAGGACACAGACTGAAATGGAAAGTGTTTTTTTTCTATCTCATTTTATGAGAACTAATATATTAAAAGCATGTTTTAAATTCCTAGTTAAATTTGAGTTACTTTACCTCAAATCTTTGCATAAAATTTCTGTAGTTAAGTTGCTGGTTTATTTTACCTGATGGCTTTTTCCTATCTCCTTGACCTTTTGCCCCAGGAGGTAGAGTATGTGTATTTCAGTTTAAGGAGTACAAATTAAAATGAGGAATTGTATTACTCTGGTTTCCTTAAAGTTGTAGTGGTGGTAGGGAGTTTTTCCAAAGGAAACAGGCAAGTTGTGAAAGAATATGAATTTAAAGCCTTTGTCTCATGGAGAAGCTAAAGTTATAAACTAGAATAACATTTCGATTTTTGTGTTCCACCTAAGACTATAGGAGATAGCCTATTCCTATATACCTTCTTTACTCCCCTCCCTTAAAACGCATAAATGGATATTCATATTCGTGCCAGCTCATATTAGTATAAAGCCTAGAAGCTCCAGGACTGGAGAAGCTGGACCAAGTAAGTGAGCTGAAGCTCTGAGAATGAAAGTGCTCTTGGGGGCTGAATTGGATGGACTGTTCCTCTAGTACTTACCTTATGCTGTGAAAACATGGATATTGAGCCCAGAAGTGTCTTCATGAACAGAAAGAGCTAGATTATGTGTCTTCTGGAGCAAGAGTGAGTGAATTGGGTGGATTCATTTGAAATGGATATTAAAAGTTAATACGTTCCTGTTGGGCTTTGCCACAGAGGTGTTTTGAAAAGTATATGCTAATGAGTTCTGGCTGTATCCCCTTGTCCCCCCCAAAACTCACTCACACATATATGCTTAGTACACACCTGAAAAGGAGAAGAGAACCCTTAGCTAGCCTTTGTGTCATGAGCTCTTATCCCTCAGGACTGAACTGAAGCTGGAAAAACAGACCAAAATTCCCTTGCAGTGCAATAGCTAGAAAGACGGCACATGTCACCTCCTCTCAGGGAGAGGGGTCAGGCAGCTAGCTGAGCTAATCCTCCTATCTGTTTCCTCCTCCCCTAGGTGTATCAGTCACCTCCAGTAACACGGGCGTGCCAGATATCTCGGGTTCTGTGTACTCCAAAACCCAGGTAGGTAGCTGGCTCTGGATTAAAGTAGAAAAAGAGACATGGAGAAGGTGGAGTTGCATTGATAGAAGTGAGCAGGAACACCCTAAGAAAAATGTTAGGGAACCCATTCTTACTAGATAATGATTGGTCTCCAGACTTCAATTTCTTGAGGAATTTAAATTTAGCCCTCTTGGGGGATAGCGCAAGAGATGTTATAGGAAGATTGGAAAATTGTAATGTATCGTGATTTATTGCGTAACTGTTCTGGTCCTTTATTTAGTGTCATGATTTATTGTGTAACTGTCGTCGTCCTTTATTTATCCATTCCCAACCTTTTTGTAACTTTCCAAAAGAATGAGTGCGGAATGAATAAAACTAGTTCATCCCATTCTTTATACCTATAACAGAGGGGGCAAAGCCCAGCTTAGGTTAACTAAAGTGAGGCATTTGAATTATCCTCAGATTTGTATTGTTTCCTGCCCCCATCACTATGAATAATTAAAAGTTTGATATATTTATAAAGTATTAGGAGTTATGGTGGAGTGCTTCATGGCTAAGACCTTTAACACTCAAGATACCTCAGTGTATATTCATTTCTTTTGAAATATCCAAGGAGTTCTCATTTCTACACAATTTCAGAGGTGGGGATCCTAAGAGTAGTCAGCAGATTTCTCTATGTTCATATATGACCGTAAAGTTTATGAAGTGCTTTCATACCTATCCTCTCTCATTTGGTCCTTACAACCGAAAGGACAGTAGCAGCCCTCTTTTATATATGAGGAAACTGAGGCGTGGAGAGTAATTTATTCAGGATCACACAGCTGTTAAAGCACAGAGCTGAGACTGGGACCTGAATAATCTGACGTAAGGTGCAGTGTTCCTTGTATGAGGAGACTGTGCTGCTTTTTGAGGGTGGGAGAGCTTGGGCTGAAATCTCAAAGATTCATTTGCTGATCCCTTTTCCTCTCTTCTTTCCTCCACCTGGATAGCAGTCCTTTGAGAAACAAGGTTTTCATTCCGGTACTCCTGCTGCCTCCTTCAACTTGCCTTCAGCTCTAGGAAGTGGGGGGCCCATCAATCCAGCCACAGCTGCTGCCTACCCACCTGCTCCCTTTATGCACATTCTGACACCCCATCAGCAGCCGCACTCACAGATCCTTCACCATCACCTGCAGCAGGATGGCCAGGTAATAACCCTTACTGTCCTCTTCCTTCCTCTTCCTTCCTATCCCTTAAAACTGTCTCCCTTTTCCTTTTCTTACCCTTCCTTACCACCACCTCCACCCAGTCCTCCCCAGCGCCAGCCATGGGCACACAGCACATTACAGACACAAGCGCACATAAAATGAGTGGCCGGCAAAGGAGATGTCAGAGAATGGGCCAGATTGAAACCTTTTTTGCCCAATTCCTTTGGTGCCTTTCTCCTCCGCCTCTTCCTGTAGTACGGTTGTCCTCATCCCATCAAACCTGGGTCACACCTCCCCTCTTACCTCACCCAGCCCTCCCCCTTCCTTCACATTATAGCTTTCCCTTCTAATAATGGTGGAGTTCTATTGTCAAAGTTTGTCCCTTTATTTTCCATATATCCTGGTTCTGCCTCAGCTACCATATTTGCAGATGATTCTCTGTTGCCAGCACCAGCAGGAGGAGCAGGTAATGAAACTGAATGATATGCTTGAACCCACTCCTTTTCACTCCCCATTTCACCTCCACAGCCTTAGGGAACTTGAGAAAAGATTGTACGATCACAAATCGGGATACACAAACACACACACCTTGCTGAGCTCTCTGGCCTCCCATTCCTCTCTTGTCCTCCCCTCCTCGATGCCTTCTTTCTTTCTACCCTTCCCCGATTCTACACTTGGTTACTGGAATGGAAAAGACTCTTGGCAGCATCTGGAGCCTGGGATCTCAGACTGTCTCTCCTACTTTGCCTGAAGTGGGTTCACAGATGTGACATATGTGATAGGGGTGGGGAGCCATGGGGGGTGATACAAGTGACCTCTCTTCCACCACAGATGGCTGGGAAACTGGAAGGGCTTCTTTCCTTTCAAAGACAGCTTTCCAAATTGAGGCCTTCCTGGGGGTCAATGAAAATGAAGTCACCTGTGATCACTCAGTACCAAGAGGCCATAATTCTCTCGAGACGTCTAGAGAGTTGCCTTTTCTCAGAGCAGCAAGGGGAGTTGGGGTGGGGAGAAGGTGGAATTGAAAATAAGTAGAACTGATTCAGTATCTTATCTCTGAAGGTATCTTACCCTCTTTTCATCTTTCCTCTATTTAAAGGTTGGAAGTGCTTTTTTTTGGTCAGAGGTGCTCTAGCAACTATATAAATCAAATTTTCTATGGTTGAGAAACAAGTAATTTCTAAGCAAGGGGGATGGGAGAGCAAGATGATTTCCAGATCTCCACCTTACGATGTCACAAATTTGTCCCACTAACTAGACACCTTTTTCCTCCCCATCATCCTCCCATTCCCCTGCAGACGGGCAGCGGGCAACGTAGCCAGACCAGCTCCATCCCGCAGAAGCCCCAGACCAACAAGTCTGCCTACAACAGCTACAGCTGGGGGGCCAACTGAGGCCCTGATCCTCTCTTCATGGTCCCATCTTCTGAGAGGGCTTCTCAGCCTGGCAACTGTGGAAACAGCATCAAAGAGAGAGGAATGTGGGGGAGTTCCGCTGCCTCCCCCACGCCAGTGGTCCACCCCATGCCTCAGCTTCATGTCTGTCCATTTCCATACCATCCCTACTCTGTTGTATGTATTATAGGATTTGTATTTTCTCCTTTTTTTTTTCTTCCTTTCCTCCTCCCCCCTTGCATTCAAAATTATGAAACTTTGCTGTGGTCCCTGCTCTTCATTCTCTTCCTTTCACCCTGGTGGTGTTTGGGTGAGGTGCAGAGGGGGCCCCCAAATATATATCAGCCCAACAGCCCTGTGTCTCCTCCTTTATTATTAGGAACAAAACAACAACAACAAAATGGCGTCATGAATATGAACAGCATTGTCAGATGAATTAGTTGAAGTGTTTTTTTTTTTTTTGTACTGTGTTCTCAAATTTAATGGATTAATGTGTCTTGTATATATAAAAAGAAAACCTCTACCTTCAGCCTCTGCCCATTCTTGCTCCGTCTAGGACATCCTCAGTCTCGTCGATGACCAGCTTGGTGAATAAGTATTACTGTACCAACTGGGCCTCCACTAACAGGCCCCGAAGGCAGTGGAATAAAATAAAAGCTTCACCCTTAAAGAACACCTCTGACCTTACTGTTTTAGTATAGTGCCCTCGAGGGGTTTCCTTTTCCTTCAGAAACAGCTAAATCTAGGGCAGATTTTAGGTAATGAAGGGAATGGGATAGTGAACATTGTGTGGAAGGGGGAGAGGGTATTAAGAAGAAGCTGCAAGAAATGGCTTTGTAAAATTAAAAGTATACTGTAGCTGGGTCCAAGCAAGTGAACTGGAAAAGAGGGGCAACAGGCTGGCAAAACTGAAGTCCAGGGCCTGTTTCTCCTACACATACAATATACACTACAGTAGTACTTGCTGGTTTGGAAGAAACCAGCTTTCGTTTCCCATAGCTGTAACCCCTGAAAAAGAATCTAGAGGAAGGCCAGGGTTGGGATTGGGGTTAGGGGTGTAGGGAAAGAGGCTTTGAAAGTCAATGAATGATAGCAAGAAGGGCACTTAAAGCCCCAAATTTATTCCCTCCCCAAACGTGTAACTAGATTCCTCTTGCTTTTGCACAAAGCCTTTGTCCTGTTTGTAAAACCTACATAGAAAAATTCCGAGAATAACTCGGTAGTCACAGAAATGGAGTTCAGTGCACGTGTCTGTGTTTTTATTCAACTCGGGAATTTAGTACTAGAAAGAGCTTGATAAAATATTTTGTCCATCCCACCTAGACTTAACTGAGGTCAAAGAGGGCCGAGGGAAGGGGCGAGGAGGTGGCTTCGGATGGAAGACTGGTCCATCATGGGTGTCGTGAGCCAGCGGTGCGGGCAGGCCTGAGACCGGTTCATTTGTGCAGATGGGCTGCCCTCTGGCGGCCTTATCCAGCACCACTTACTCTTACTGTAAAACGCTCGAAATACGTTTTTGGAGTGGGTTGATTGGCGAGAAGAATCAGCTTAGGAGGCAGGTGTTGGAAACAAAATTCAAAACACCCACTCCCGGGGGTGCGGAGCATAACACCCACCTGCATTGGAAACATAAAATCCTTTTAAACTTGAGGGCCGTCCGCCCCACCCCCTCCACGTCCTCCTTACGGTAGTTTTACGACAGGGTATCCCGGATCGCAGGTTTGCTTTCCGGCGGCGTGAGCTGACCCTTCGCCCAATTTCCCTCACGTAGCGCAGGCTCTCCCCTGGTGTGAATGTGCCTCAGGTGGGGTTCGGGAGTTCGAATCCCAATACGGAATGAGCCTCTTCGACCTTTTTCGGGGCTTTTTCGGCCTTTCTGGACCTCGGAGGTGAGAATGGGACCGGGTCGGACAAGGGGGAGGTTCTTCTGAGGGGCGCTTGACCTCTAACACCCTATTTTTGGAAAAACATCCTCTTCAACTTCCTCAACTCCTGTGGAGAGGACAGAAGTCACAACTTTGAGCACTGCGGCAGTAACCAAGGCGCTTGTTAACAGGAGGGAAAACAGCTTAATCCTTTCTGCAGCCTGGGGTGATGCAACAGGGCTCCGGGTGGGGGAGACAATGGGACTCTGGGGCAGAGTACAGTAAGTGAGAGGGATGGGCTGGGGGTCGCTGAAGAAAAGCCGAGGGGAGGTGTTCGGGGGCATCCACGAGGGGAGGACTGACTGGTTAAGACCTAGAAGCCCCGATGGCTGGTCTTCTCACCCTCACCTCACCTTCCCAGACATCTATTCTTACTCCACTGTGCTACCCATGCGTTGATCTGATGGTTTGAGTAGTGAGTGCTGAAATTTTGGTGGCCAATCTGCCTCCACCTCAGCCACAGAGATCCCTTTTTTGGAGGAATGACTCGAGATGAAGATGAAGATGATGAGGACGAAGAGGAAGAAGCCACGTGGGGCCGTGGAAGCTCGAGGTTTGAGGGTCCACAGTCCCCTGAGGACTTTGGCTTCGACTTCAGCTTCAGCTCTGAAGGAGGAATGCGTTTCCACGATAACTTCGGCTTTGATGACCTCGTACGGGATTTTAATAACATCTTCAGCGAGATGGGGGCCTGGACCTTGCCTTCCCGTCCTCCTGGTGTGTGTTTGCCCCCTGAAGGGGAGCCTATGGTTTCTGCTGGGTTGGTGGGTGAAATAAGGATCCCACAGAAAGTAGTCGGGAGGTGGGCAGTGTGCGAGGACTGATGATTTCAAGAGGGGTTAAAAGATCCCAGATTCTTTGCCATCCCCCACCTGCCACCTTTCTGCAGAACTTCCAGGTCCTGAGGCAGAGACACCTGGTGAGAGACTGCGGGACGGACAGACGCTCCGGGACTCAATGCTTAAGTATCCGGATAGTCACCAACCCAGGATCTTTAGAGGGGTTTCGGAGAGTGACACAAGACCTGACTCCCCAAAACCAGCACCGGGCTGGGGCTCCCAGAGACCTTTTCATAGGGTGAGTACATCTAATCCTTAAATGAGAGCCTGTGGGGGTGGACTCCTTGTTGGAATCTAACAGACAGGGTTGAAGTCCCGGGCCCTCCACACTTGGTGTATTTATCTGTTTCCTACATTAAGCTTCTTGTAGGATTTTCTTTGGGGAGAAATGGGAGTTCTGCTTTTTCTGTTAAAAAAAGAGATCATTGGTTTCTGTGATTCTCAGACAAAGCAGGATTGTTGGCAGAGGACAGGAAATCACCAGTTCAGGAAGGCTTTTGGTAGAAGGATATTTAATTTTTTTTAAGTTTTTATTTATTTATCTTTAGAGGGGAAGGGAAGGAGAGAGGGATAGAAATATCAATGTGTGGTTGCCTCTCACGTGTCCCTGCTGGGAACTGGCCTGCAACCCAGGCATGTGCCCTGACTGGGAATCGAACTGCGGTTGTTTGGTTCACAGGCCCTCGCTCAATCCACTGAGCTACGCCAGCCAGGGCCTTGGTAGAAGGATTTTTAAAACAGCTAGGAAGGAGGAGGGATGAGTAAATAAAGCTATCTTGAATGGCATTATCTCTTCTGGGGAAAGGTGGTTTTGGAACTTAGGAATAATGTAGGTTCTGTGGCTTCTCAAGTTTGAGATTGAAAGGTATATCTTCTACTTCGGCTCTTTCTACAGTTTGATGATATGTGGACTGTGACCCCCCATTCTAGAGCCAAAGAGGACAAGGGTGAGTCTGGAGGGAAAGGACCTTTACCAGCCCTCTGTTCTTCAGCAGTTCCCTCTGTTCTTCCTCTCTAAAGTTGCTTCCTGGTACACCTCTCCCTTCTTTCCCTTAGACACTTTCTTCACTGTTTCCTCTCCCTGCCCTTCTAGATCTCGATTCCCAGGTTTCCCAGGAGGGCCTTGGCCCAGTTCTGCAGCCGCAGCCCAAATCCTATTTCAAGAGCATCTCTGTGACCAAGATCACTAGGCCAGATGGGGTGAGTTGGGAGAGAAGGGTAAAGGGAAGTGTAGCCAGAGGTTGCTCTGGATGGAGGGATCTTTGTAAAGAAACCAGCAAATTCACCTTTAGTGATGTTAGGGGTGTGGTGGGGGCTTCTCCTTGTAGACAGTAGAGGAGCGCCGGACTGTGGTGGACAGTGAGGGACGCACAGAGACCACAGTAATCCATCAAGCAGACGACAGTCCTAGAGATGGTAAGTGAAGAGTGTGAGTCAAAGTGCTCCATCATTTAATTCCTTGGGGAAGGGAAACCCTTACCCTTCCACCCTTTAATATTATTTTCATCTTTGTCTCCTTCCAGTTCCATTCATTTAGTATGTCTCTGTGTATCATTTTCTTCCTTAGATCCAGAATCACCGACACCTCCAGCCCTGGATGATGCCTTTTCCATCCTGGATTTATTCCTAGGCCGATGGTTTCGGTCCCGGTAGCCTTGTTAAACCTCAGAGGCCTTCAGGTTCTTCCCACCTCCTACCCCTTTCTCTCCATCAATGGGCTTAGCTTCTCCTGCCACCTCAGGGCCTTGGGTGTGTGGAACAGTGAATTGGGGGTATATCAGTATGTCACTCACCCAAACTGACCAATAAAACCTTTATTTATGCTAATTTCTTGGTCTTGGTTTTGTCAAGGCTTTTTCACTTTTTAGCACCATCCAGGGTTTCCTAAATTATCTTGGCCTGAAACCTGATCCTCGTTCCTTATTTTTTTGTTCCACTTCCAAAACCTGCTTTGATGAGTAAGGGTCAGGTACCGTGGAAAATAATTTTTCTTTTGGAGGAGATAGGATAACTATAGATAATTCCAGGAGAATTTCTAGACGGGGATTCATCAGATTCCCAAAAAAGGAAGTGTGTTTGGAAGTTTAGGGGACAACTGCTTCCCTTCTTGTGGGGTCAATATAATGAGACAGCTCATGAGATAATTAAGGAGTACATGGATGAATATTTCTTTCTTTACTGGCTATGCTTATGTGTGTGTGTTTTAATATTTTTTAAAATATATGTTAGATAAATCACAACTAAGCACAAACATTGATGCAGACTCTGGCCCATGGGGTTTGTGTGTTGTGGCTTCGATGAACAAATTCACACAGACTGCAGAAGTCCTGTGGAGAAAAAGGGACGGCACGGCTGCTGTCTTAAGTGAGAGAGGGGGCCCCGAATCCCTGCCTGGACAAGATTTTATTGCTTTTCTGGGTACATTACACTGAGGATGGTTCTCATTTACTATGCACAGGTTTGCTGTAGGTGATTACCTTTTACAGATAACAAAGGAAAGAATGTTGCTAATTCAAAGAGAAAGATGTTGCAGATCAAGGGAAAAGTGGTTGAACTGGTTAAACTCCATACTTGGGAGGTTTAGCACAGATTTTAGGAAGTTCCTTTAGAAAAATGCAGTAAACATTTGCTGCCTCAATTCAGGGTGAGGGAGTTTTAGCAAAAGCAAGCCTCAAAGCAGCTTAGGTACAATGCAGGCCTGATTCCCCACCGGGAGAACCAATCTGTTGGGGCGCATGGGTCCTGTGTGCTGACCTCACTTCCCACCAGTTTTCCGAATCAGGGGCTGGGCTACATTCTCCCACACCACATGGAACAGTCCCCTATAAAACATTATTGGATCCTTTTCTCATTAAAAAGTTTTTAGCACTAGGGCATAGAGTAGCATACCTTCCAAATTTATTTACCTCTGTTTCCTCTGGATATCCCACAAAAATGAAAATGAAGGCATTTTTTTCTAAAGAGGCAATATAGCAAGAACAAATTCTTGCTATAATGAGGGGAGGTTTAGTCTCCATTCTCTTAGTTTTCTTTTGGTGAATGGAAGTTGATTTATTGTAGCCAAATTTATCTTTTCACTTAATAGTTAGCATTCTTTATATTTTTAAAAATCTCTCTTAATCCAAGATTAAACAGGTACTCTTTATCCACTACAAGTTTTGTGGTTTTGCCTTTTACATTTAAGTGTTTAAATCCACCTGGAATGTATCTTCCTAAATGGTATGGATCAGGGGACAATTTTATTTCTATTTGGAAAGATATATATTCATTTATATGTATAAATATTACAAATACACAGATAACATATATAACATATATATCCCTGTGTTGGTCTTTCTATTCTCTTTTATTAATCTATTTGTCTTTGTGCCAATATCACACTTTTAAGTACTGTAGTTGTATTTTGTAGAACAAGTCCTCCCACCCTTTAAAGAAATTCTCTAATTATTCTATATAAGAATGCAACTGATATTTTTAATCAGCTTTTTAGAGTACCACTGTAAATACAAATGGAGCCAGAGATTACCAGACATCTGTGGAATCTCCAGCATGAAGGATGAAGACTCATACAAACTAAAGCAGCAACTTGGAAGAAACAGACTATACAGAAAGATGAAAATTTAGCAAGGACACAAATCTTTAATGTCCTTAGAAATATGAGGTGTTGTATTATATGTCCCTAAAACCAGAACAGAATGCTATAAAAGATAAACAATAAACTTTTGGGACTTAAAAAACAATATGGCAAAAATAACTATAAAAAGGTTTGGATGACAAAATTGAGATTTCCAAAAAAGGTAGACCAAATAAGAGAAAAAAAGAAAAATATAAGAAAGCTAGAATGATATAAATCACTCAAGAAATAAGTCAAGAAAATATCAAAGGTGAAAGATACTACTTTAACTGAAAGGACCCACCACATGCTAGATA
>PVKM010010124.1:0-35460 GCA_004027735.1 Carollia perspicillata | reverse complement strand
CGTGACCTTAATGGACTGATGCAGCCTCTGCAGAAATGCATCCCAGTAAGGAGAGAACAGGGGAAATAAACACCTGAACTGCTCTCACTTCCCTTCCTGATCTCCTGCCAGTGCCCTGCACTGGCTGAACTGGTTAGAAGCTAAAAACCAGGGGAGCTGTGCTTTGCAGCTGTCCTAATCCCTGAATCTGTGACCATGTTAGTTTGCCATGGGCAGAGGGAGTTCAGGTTGTACCTGGAATTAAGTTGCTAATCAGCTGACCTTAAGATAGGGAGATTATCTCTATGTTAGAATCTGGGTGGACCCACTGTAATCAGAAAGATCCATGAAAATGGAAGAGGGGGGCAGAAGAGGAAAACTGGAGAGATGGCAGCATGAGACAGAGTCCACCAACTGGAAGTCTGAAGGGAGCCAAGGAATGCAGCTAGAAGTTGGGAGAAGCAAGGACACAGATTCCGTCCTCGAGCTTCTCAGAGGACAGAGCCCTGCCGACACACTGGTTTAACCCACCAAGGCCCATTTCAGAGCTATGAGAGGATAGACTCTTGTTGTCTTTAGCTAACAAATTTGTGGTAATTTGTCATAGCAGCCATAACAAAGTGATATAAAAACCTCCCTAATGTATTACAAAAAAGGACAGATTAGGATAGGGAGGGTAGAAAGTACCTGAGCGTACAATAGAGAATATTCTGGACACCTGGGTTCAAGTCTTGGCTCTACCCTTCCCGTACAGCTATGGTCAAACCACTTCACCTACTTGAGCCTCGGTTTCCCCACCTGTGAAAGGAGGGCCATCCTAGCTTCTTCGATGTGCATTGTGAGGATCCAATGGTGTAATGGATTTGAAAGTGTTTGATAAACTAATTTCACATCGATGTAGGTCATCTGCAGTCTAATGACCACAGGAAAAATGATTCAATGCAAAATTGCTACTTTAGATGCTCCTGAGTTTAAAGCTTTATACCTCTTGCTTACATGATTTTCCCATTATGACTTTTTTCAATGTGAAAAATTAGGGCATGCCTCTAATGCTTACTTTCCCATGGGGCCTGGAGCCATCCTGGCTGGGCTGTAAATCTTTTCTTTCCATGTAAAGATTTATGGTTCTTGTTGGAAAAGATAGGTTGCAACATGCACACGCATAATCATGCATCCAGATGCACGTTGCATGTTTTAGAAAATGGGACTGCCCATGGGAGACATAAAAAGGGAGTTCGTGACTGTTTCATCACACCTCTCCCGAGCGGATCCCACTCCTTCATGTGCATGCAGACACCACACGTATTCATCTTAATTTGTATATTTCCCATAAAGGGCCCCCAAATAATCGAACCTGCCAGCCTTCTCTGAGGCACGTGGGTGACGTGGCTGTTAGTGCGCATAGACCTGCATTTCCCTTGCCATCACTGGACCCACAATGAATTTCGAGGCCAAGTAAATGCTTAACACCAGCAGAAATGTGTCTCCGGTATGACAGTCATGAGGAAAAGTCAAATTACTTTTCATGACTTTCAAAATGGTTTGAGGAAGACAAGTTGGTTTATGTATTAAATTTATCTGGAATTTACATTTTGATTGGCCAACAGTCTGGGCAAATTCCACAGTAACCTATCGATCTGACAGAGACATTTGACAGCTCTGAACAATTGCTGAAATGGCTTTTAAAACCCAGACGGTGAGAGCCAGGAAAATCTTCCCAGAGAGTCCTTTCATTCGTCTTCTATCAGCCTCCCCACCTCCCCCACCAGCCTTGGGGCAGCTTTCAGTAAAGCCAATGGAGACATATTTCCAGAGATGCAAGATGAAATTCTTCCTAAAGTTACTGCCATGGCTTCTTCTTCCCTGGGCCCCTCGTTCCGCCCTTGGTCACACTCACAGGCTCTCTTCCTCCTTGTAAAATCCACAGTTGATTCAGGGCCTGCCTGCTTGAGACAGTAAGTATGTCTCCAAATTACCATCCTGGCATCTTTCTGAAATGCTCCCTGTTTCTGACCCCAGCTCTAGGTGCTGAGCCAGGAATCACCCTGATTTCTGTTCTGTCTGAAAGATAATCTGTCATCTAAAAATTTTGTATCACTTCAAACCAATGTAACTTTTTACAGTGTGTGTCTGCACCTAATCATTTCTCACTTACCATGTCTGTCTTAGATAGCTGTGGTTTAATTTGATGAAAAATTAGCAGCCACTATGTTCAAGATACTGCTAAAAGGTGAGACAGACCTTCTAGAACAATGGTTGTCCAATGTGGTACCCAGCCCTGGGAGCTGAGGCTGATGGGTGCCCAAGCCATACCCCAGACCTACCGAATCGGAAACTGTGATGTGTGTTTTAATGAAACCCCAATGTGATTGTAACACAAGCTAAAGTTGGAGAATCAGTCATGTTGTATTTGAGGCATGTTCACGGAAGCTGATATTGATTTCTGTAGTAAAAGTGACAACACGGTGCTAATGGGGATTCAAGAGGAAAGTTTTACAAACTCTATGAGGTAAGAAAGGGAGAATTTGGAAGACAATGAGCAGGCTTCCAAGAGGAAAGGCCCCTATGGTGTGTTTTCAAGGATGGTCTGGAGGACTTTACAGACCCATGTGGGAGCAGGGGGAGGAATAATGCCTAGCACTTGATCTGCCTTTTTTATTTCTTACCCATTGCAGACATTACTAATAGATTATGCTGCTTCTTCTTTTTGAGCTTTGTAATGGTCTCAGGATTTTTCTATGCACATTTCTCTAGGTAGCCAATAGCAAACAATTAAAATTGGCAGATACTTGCCTGTTTTCTGTTTTGGAGCAGAGTCAGCAGCCTAAAGGCATGCTCGAGCAACAGACCTTCTGCTGGGGATCCTCAGAGGAATAAGGTCCAATACTCAGGGAGCTTCAGAGGCATAAGGTCCAGCAGATATCGAATACTAGATTACACAGGGCCATCAATGCCAGTGAAGAGTTTTAACTTACTTTCACATGCAAATCCATTAAGGATTTGATCCAGGAAAGTGATGTGATTGGGACCATATCATGATGAGGCGTTTTGTCTTCCACTCCCTTTAGATAGTAGTTTCCAAACTTGGCTCCCATTAGAATCACTTGGGGAGCTTTTAAAACTCCTGGTGCCCAGACCACACCCTAGACCAATTAAATTAGAGTCTCTGAGGATATGATCTGAGCATCAGTGTTTTTTAAAGCTCCCTGGGCGATTATGATGGGCAGCCAACTTTAAGACCCAGTAGTTTAAATTATAAATTTATTGCAGTGGGGATTCTTTGTTATTCAGCCATTCCAGTGCCTTGCATCAATCCAGCACAATGTCTTACACAGAAAAGATTACTCGTGCATTAAGTCAGTATCTAACTGGTAATGAGGTGTTCAATAACCTTCTACATAGAATTGCCTTCCTTTTTCAAGTGGGAAGGTTTCAAAAAACAAAAGGCACAAGCCAGACATCTTGAAATCACTGCAACATTTCACCCTAAACTTCATAGTCCCCTGCTGAGAAAACCAAAGGGCCCAGAGTTTCTGGGAGTTGAACAAGCCATGATTCTCTTTCTGTCCTTGTTGAAATGGCTTGAGGAGAGTGAGAAATGTGGCAGAATGGGAGGAAGGGTCAGTTGAATGTATGGGATGATGGACACGTGGAGAGGATTACCTGAATGGACAGGGTAGAAGGCTGGAAGAGAGGACTCAGCAGGGAGGACAATATTATTTCCCCTGATTCTCTTTTCCTTTGTTGCTCCCATACCTCCTTGTTTTTACTGCTTAATTTTTTTTTTAGCATAAACTACCTAGTTTTGTTTTCATGCTTTTTTTTCTATGAACAGATGATGATTTCTACCTTTGCATGTGTCACGGTAGTGTTTAAATCGGTGTTTCTCTCACCTCCTCTTACTGAAGTGGGCCCTGCCACGAGGGCCCTTCTGTGGCCTCGCCCCACCCAGAGCCCACCTCTGAGAGCTCCGGTGGAGCTGTTGCCTGCGGGACTCCCCCAGACCGATCCGGTGCTCCCAAAGCTGAGGCCCGTATCACAGCACTTGTTTCATTGTCGTCAGATGACTTTTCCCATTCTTCTCTCCCTTCTTGCTCCTGATAACAAAGGCAATATGTATGCCTTTACACATATATTAAAAAATGTAGCTGTGACTGGTGTGGCTCAGTGGACTGAGTGCTGGCCTGCGAACCAAGTGGGCACCAGTTCAGTTCCCAGGCAGGGCACATGCCTGGGTTGTGGCCCAGGTCCCCAGTTGGGGGCGTGCAGGAGACAACCACACATGGATGTTTTTCTCCCTCTCTTTCTCCCTCCCTCCCTCCCCCTTGATCTAAAAATAAATAAAATCTTTTAAAAAATAACTAAAAGTGTAGAAAATGAGCTTAAAAATTTTGAAAATCCTTAGGAATTCTGTCTCCCAGTCTAAGTCACTAACAGTCGTTCGGTGTTTGAAGTATTTTTGTTGTGTGGGCTAACTTAGGTGAGATCATAATGTATGTGGAGGGCTTTTTTCTGTATTTGAAAATGGGTTACTAATAGGACTGTTTTAAAATTAAAAATCCTTCCCAACTCTCATTTACAATATGTATATTAATTTCTATCATATGGAATATACCGCACTTTTAATCAGTTCTTTCTTTCTGAGTGTATTTTTGCTTCTAATTATGCTGTTATTAAAACGCGCACACATACGCACACACAAATCTCTGCAATGTATATCTCGGTATATTTTCAGTTTGTCGAAAATTAGTTTTTTTGGACCTTATAAATGGGAATACTGCTTTAAAATATTTCAATATATTTAACTCTAGATACAATACTTGAATTGCTTTCTCAAAAGATACACAAATTTATATTCCCAGGAGCAGAGAAGAGTGGTGTGTTACAGGGCCCTCTTTAGAGGAGAATTTTGTTTCCTGGTTTTGCTAATTTGAGAGGTAAGGATAAGGGCTCATTGTTTTAATTTGCATTTATTTAATTGCTAGTGAGGTTGTCTTTTTTAAACATATGCTTATCTAATATTTGCATTTTCTTTTTTACAAATTGCCTCTTGTGGCATTTTATGCCATGTTATCAATTGGAATCTGAAAGATTTTCCTTATTTCATAAGATTAACCCTTATTCTGTTACATTTGCATAAAATTTTACCACTTTACCCCCTAGTATTTTGATTTTGTCATTAATGTTTAAGTACCAACTCTTTTTTAAAGATTTATTTAGTTATTTATTTATTTTTAGGCAGGGGGAAGGGAGGGAGAAAGAGAGGATGAGAAACATCAGTGTGTGGTTGTCTCTTGCACACCTCTCCTGGGGACCTGGGCCACAACCCAGGCATGTGCCCTGACTGGGAATTGAACTGGTGACCCTTTGATTCTCAGGCTGGTGCTCAATCCACTGAGCCACAGCAGCCAGAGCAAATACAAAATATTTTCAATTTTTTATAATAACATCAAATTTTTCTTCTTGTGGGTAATTTCTTCCCTTTTTAAGTTAAAATATCCTCTTTTTTCTTTGCCCCACAATTTGATTAATTCTTGCTATTAGATACTTTTTGTTTTTAAAAGTTAAAAGTACTTAATTATTTTATAAACATTAACGCATTAAGTTAGACAGGATTGGTGAATGCTTCTCTGCACTGCAAGACTTTTAACCCCTTGTGAAAGGGCCCCACAACCAAGTATTAAATAATACTCCCCCTACAGATTTGTGATATCATTTTAATAATATATTAAATGTTTCTGTGTGTGTGTAAACCCAGTCCTATTTTTCAAAGCCTGTTTTGTCCATTGACTTGTCTTGTTATACCAGAAACATAATGTTTTTATGATTTTTCTGTATAATATAGGAGGGTAAGCCTTTCCAATAATTTTTATTTTTCAAAAATGACTCAGCTGCTTTTACCTACATTATTGTAGATGAATTCAGAACAATCTTGTTAAAATTTCCAAAAATCTTGTCCAGATTTTGATTGGAAAATATGATAAACCTCTAAGTTAATTTAGGAAAAACTGATCTCTTTACATTATTGATTATTCTGCCCAAGAACACTGTTTATCTTCCTTTTAGTCAAGTATTTTTCACATCTCACAGTGAAGTTTTGTGGTTTTTTTCCTAGGTGCCTTACATATTTCTTGTTAAAGCTATTTATAGGCATTTTATGTTTTCTGTTATTGTTGTGAATAAGATAACTTAAAATCATATTTCCCAAGTAGTTATTGCCAGAAAAGAAAAATGCTATTATTTTGGTGTATTTACTCTGTCCCCGGTATCTCTGCTGAGCTTTCTTATTAATTTTAATAGTTGTTAGTTGATTCTCTTGAGTGTCTAGGTATCAAAATATTATCTTTTGCAACTAATGATAATTTGGTCTCTTTGTTTTAAGCCATTGTTATTCTCGCAAAGCTACCTTTATTAGGAAGACTAGAAACTGATGCCTTGAAGCATAGGGGCAGTGAGTGCAGCCAGTGGGGGTGGTGGAGAGGCTGTCACTGAAGGGACTCAGAAGGCAACACCATGGAAACAGAAGCTGTTACAGCGTGGTCTCACGGGAACTGGAGCTAGGCAACTTACTGGAAACCGAAGCCACTCTCTGTCTCTTCAAAGTTACATGACATTTTGCTTCCCTTGGCTTCTGGAGCCTCTGATCCCTCCTTTTCTCTCTCCTCTCTCACTTACAAAACTTTCTCTGCTGGCAGATGCTCCTTAATGTATAAACTGTCCTCCAAGTGCTGACATCTAAATGGCCCTGGTACCCATCCTCTCTCTGATTCTATTTCCCACAGCTCCAGAGAGAAACTCTGTTATTTGCTGGCTGGCCAGTGGGTCAGCTGATATTCATTCAGGGGTCCACACCTGGTCCCTGCAGCACTGCCAAGGTTGGGGCTGGGCCCTGGGTGGGAATGTAGTCTCTGACACCTGTGAATCCTGTTTTTGGCAAGGTTTGCTGGTTTCAGACTATGACTGAAAGAGCTGTTCAACTTCTCAGCTCTTGGAGCAGCACATGAGGTACAGAGAATTATCTGTTTCTTAAAGTTTTGAAAGGAGGTACCTGGAAAAAAAATACTACTTGGGGTCAGCAGCTTTCGGAGAAGTAATTCTTCGATAACTCTTTCAATTTCTCCTGCATCTGTTGCTCCAGTGCAACCATGTGCATTTCTCTGTTTGTTTCCTCACTGGACCATGACCTCCTGGACAGCCGGAGCCATGTTTCATTTATCCCTCTGAGCCCAGTCCCAGCCCAGGACCTGACCCGGCACTGGTCCTTGACTTGTTGAATTGGGAGTGATTTGAATCAGAGGCGGTTCTGATAATTGGGGCTTGGTATGGAGTCAGAGGACTGGAGTGCAAGTATTAACTCTGTAATTTTACTAATGGGGAGGATTCAGGTCAGTTGTTTCCCTTGTGAGTTTTGCTTTTGAAATATATACTGTAATGAGGTTCGGGATGGGGTGTGTGGAGAAGGTCCTCCCAATCTGCACCCTGCTTCAACATTCTGACTTCAGCTTAGATGTAAAAAACCAGATTTCTACCAAGGACATTTAAAAACAAAATACTTTCTAGAATTCTGCATTAATCCCTGTGGAACCTGGGAGTATTAATAAACAAGGAAATAAAGTAAATACACAATTAGGTTTTATATACTCTCTTACATGGGAGGATAATCATTTGTTAGTTCAATCCCCAAGGCACTGCCTTCTTGAGGTGCGAGTGTGAAATCCAAACATTTTTGTGAAAATTCCAGACTCAGTATCGTAGTGTGTGCCAGCTATTTTAATGGGGGCTGAAAGCCTTTTTTCTGCCTAACAGTTTATTGTATTTGAAAATATAATCTGGATGCCTGATTCATACATTTTTCTGAAGATGCTGCCTCGGTGATGAGTTTTCCGAGTGCGGTGGGCCCACACTGACGGAAGCATGTGTGCACACCCATGATCTCTTCTAATTTAGGTCAGCTCCGTGTTACAAGGCCTTATGCACGGTCCTGGGTCTCTCACGGGCCTTTGTTTTCTCAAGCACATGGCACAGTTTGACTGAGTGATTTCTGTTAGACTGGGAAAGAAGGAGGAGGAAAATGACCTTCGCGCGTGGGGGTCGTTGGGAGTCTTTCTTGGCCCTCTGGAAATGATTCAGGACAGTTCCCATCAAGAACACCTAGGTTCACAGAAGTCAGCAGTCCCCTGAGTGGCGTCCCAAGATCAGGTCACACGAAACTCCAGTTTCTCATGTGCATTTCAAATCTGAAACAAGCACTGATTGCAAATCTGAAGACATTTTCATTCTGCCTCAGGCCAGGATTTTTAATTTAAAAAAAAATAAACCTGTCAAGGTCTGCAAGAACGGCTCTTAGATATTCGGGCCAATAGTTTATTTAAAAATCCAATAATGCAATTTCTTCAGCAGCAGGAGTCAAGAGACCCTCCGTAGGCCGAATGTCCCACAAGTGGATTGTGTCCGGATTCCCAGCCTGTGAAACAAGGAATTTTACAAAACAGTTTCTACTATGTGGGCCCGGGGCCGGAGATCTTGGATCTCCATCCAGAATAACTGTGTACGTTGCGGGTGACAAGACCTGGTGTTGAGTCTCACGCACTATCCATGTGACTTTGGCCATTCATGTGGATAATTGAAACACAAAATTTAAATTTTAAGCACAAACTTTTAAATGTGTAATAGACTTGCCAAGCTGGTCCTTAGAAGCCTAGAAGGTATGATGGACGGAAGAGAGGTGGGATGCCAGGAAGAGGAGGGGAGGGGACGGGAGAGAGAGAGAGAGAGAGAAGGGAGAGAAGATACCCAGTGAGGTTCTATTCTAGTCTGTGAGGATTAAAAATTGAGTTCTATGGGAGTGTCTCACTTCCTTTTTCTTGAGTTTCTTTGAGTGAATCTCTACCACTGGAAAACAGCTTCAAGGGAATTCCATAACTTTGTAGCTGAGCAGACGTCAGGTACCTCTTATCTTACCCATTCATTCAATTTACAAATATTTATTGAACATGTTTTATGAACCAAGGTCTATGGTGGAAGCTGAGAAAAGACAATGAGCAAGACAATGACCTCATGGAATTTACATTTTAGTGAGGATAAAAGACCAAAAGCAAGATGGGAAAACAAACTGGTAAATAAACAAGCAAATGGTAGCACATTAACACATGTAATGAATGAATGAACAAAAGAAACAAATAGACTTCTGAGAAGTAGGTTGAGGAGATGGACCTCTTTTTGAAAGAATGGTCAGAGATGCTCCCAGGTGTGATGCTGCAGCTAAGACCCAAAGAATGAGAGGCCACTGACTGTCCAAAGCTTTGGGGGAAATGACTTTCAGGCAGGACTTAAGTTGGTGCTTTTAGTGGAAATGAGCTCAGGTATAATGACTCCCAATTTCATGCTTTGTTCTTTCTCTTTGTGGGGCAGAAACAGCACCGATTTTGAGCCATATAGAGCTGAGTGTAATTACTGGCTCTGCTGTGTAGTCTCGGGCAACTCAATTTGTTCCTTAGAGCTCAGTTTTCTTATTTGTAAAATAGGGATAAGGATGCCTCACTTGCAGGTTTGTTATGAAGTCTAGCAATAATGTATACAAATAGCTAACACAGTAAAAAATAAACAGCTGCTCTTACTATTATGACTGTTATGTCTGAGACTGCACACCATCAAAATGGAGGGGCAAGAAGTTACCTAACTTTGTGCCTTAACACACTGGGGAAAGGGGGGGAAACCTCAAAACTAAATCCATAGTGAACAGAAGGAAGATAAATCATAAATACTAGAGAGAGAAAAAAAAACATATATAAAAGAGAGAAAATGAAACCAAAAACTGTTCTTTGAAAAGATCAGCCAAACTGACCAATCTTTAGACTGGCCATGAAACAAAGTAGAGAATACTCACATTAATAAGATTAGGAATAAAAAAAGGAACATTACTACTGACCTTACAGATAAAAGAGGACTGTAAGTAAATACTATGGATAGCTGTATGCCACAAATGAATAATCTATAATAAATGAACAAATTCCTAGAAAGATACAACCCAGCAAAATTGATTCAAGAAGAAATAGAAAATCTGAATAACAAGAGATCAAACACCCCAAAGAAAAGCCCAGGATCTGATTCACTGGGGAATTTTAGAAAACTTTTGAGGAAGAATTAACATCAATTCTTTGCAAAGTCTTCCAAGAATATAAGAGGAGGAAAGACTGTCCAATGCATTCTGAACGGCCAGTATTATTCTGATACCAGAATTAGACAAAGATATCACAAGAAAATAAAACTAAATCCCAATATCTCTTATGAGTATAATGCAAAAGTCCTTTAAAAAATACTAGCAAATGAGTGCAACATGATACAAAAGTGATTATTCACCATGACCAAGTAGGATTTATCTCAGGAATGTGAGACTGATTCAACATATGGGAATAAACTGAAGTAATATACCCTATTAATAGGATAAAGGACCAAAAACACATGATAATTTTAATGGAGAAAAAGCATTTTGACAAAAATACAATATTCTCTCATGATAAAAGCACTCAACAAACTAGAAATAATTCCTCAACCGGATAAAAAGCATCTACAAAGAACTCACAGCTAATAACATACTTAATGTTGAAAGACTAAAAGCTTTTCCTCCAAGATAAGGAACATGTGTCTGCTCTCAGAGTATCTCTTCAGTGTTGTATTGAAGGTTCTATCCAAGGATTATGTGTGTGTGTGTGTGTATGCACACACATATATATGTACACATACACATATATATCTAATATATATTTTAAATGGAAAGAAAGAAACTGTATCTGCAGATGTCATGATCTTGTATGTAGAAAACCCTAAGGAATACATAACAATTATTAGAGCTAATAAGTGAGTTCAACAATATTTAAGATATAAGATCAATATACAAAACTTAAATGTATTTCTATAAACTAGCAATGAATGAATTGAAAATGAAATTAAGAAAACAATGCCCTTTATAAGAGCATTGAAAAAATATAAATAAAGCAAAAGAAGTTCAAGACATATATTCAGAAAAACAGAAACATTGACTAAAGAAATTAAAGAAAATACAGAGAAATGAAAAGACATCATGTCCATGGGTCAGAAGACAATATTGTCAAGGTCGATCTATGGATTCAAGATAATCCCTGCCAAAATACCATTTGACTTTTTTCAGAAATTGGTGACCTGAACCTAAAATTTATATGGAGATGCAAGGGGCTCAACATACTTGGTGTGTGGTGCGGTGGAGGTTGGGGTGGTGTTGAGAACTTTGAATGGGGGACTAAAAATCTGAAGAATTCAGTTTCTGATTTCAAAACATAATATAAAATGGGATAGTACGGTACTGGTGTAAGGACACAAATCTACATAAATAAAATAGAATTGTGAGCCCAGAACCCTCATGTTTATGGTCACTTGATTTTCAACAAAGATGCCAAGACCATTCAGTGAGGAAAAATAGTTCTTTCAACAAATGGTGCTGGGACAACTGGATATCTACATCGAAAGAAATAATGTTGAGTGGCTTCTTCACACCATAATGAAACATAACCAAAATATACCATAGACCTAAATGTAAGAGCTAAAACTAAAAAACTCTTAGAAGAAAATGTAAATCTCTGTGATCTTGGGTTAGTCAATGGTTTCTTAGATGAGACATTACAAGCACAAGTGACAGAAAAATAAATAGATAAATTGGACTGCATCAAAGTTAAAAAAAACATGTCTGAAAGGACATCATGAAGAATGTGAAAAAAACCCCACAACATGGAGAAAGTAATTACTAATAATATATTTGCTAAGAGATTTGTATCAAGAATATACAAGGAATTCTTACAACTCAGTGATAAAATAAATAATAACCCTCTTCAAAAATGTGCAAAAGGTCTGAATACATAGTTCTCCAAAGAAGATTTACAAGTGGCCAATAAGCTTAAGAAAAGATTCTCAACATCATTACCTATTAAATAAATGCAAATTAAAAACACAATGAGATACCACTACACATCCCCCAGGGTGGCTATAGTCAAAAGATAGACAGTAACAAATGTTGAAAAGAACGTGGGTAAGTTGGAGCACTCACATACTTCTGCTGGAAATGTAAAATGGTACAGTCAGTGTAGAAAACACTCTGGCAGTTCCTCCAAAAGTTGAGTGTGGGGAACGGGAAGTGACTACTGATGGGTATGAGGTTTATTTTGGGAGTGATGAAAATGTTCTAAAATTGATCATGATGCTAGTTGCACAACATTGTGAACATTCTAAAAACCACTGAATTTTTCACTTAATGTTGGTAAATTGTGTACTATGTGAATATTATCTCAATAAAGTTGTGAAAGATATAGGGGCAGCAATAGCCCCTTAGCAAAATTGTTTGAGTTTGTGTTATCGTAATAAGTCATCCTAAATTGTTCCTAACCACCTTGGACTATTTGTAATTGGGAAGGGGAATATTCTCTAAATGGAGTGAGGTATTGCCACACATAATATCCAAGAATCAAGGAACATACATGTGTATTGGTATTAGGAACTTCTAAAACAAAGTGTATTTTTTTGTCACTTTTTCCACTTTCTCCATTTTGTTGGTCATTAAATTGGTTATATATCTTTTCAGATTCTGATAAATTGGCAACAATAATGGGGATCCTTACTGTTTGCTAGTTTTTATTTTACCATTTTATTGTGTGCCAAGTCTATGGAAAGCAGTGCACAGACATTGGTTTCTTTAATCCTTGTGACAAGCCTCTGTGACTTATGTCTCCTATTTTTAGATGGTGTAATTGAAGCTCAGGTAGGTTAAGTAACTTGCCTAATGTCACACAGTTCATAGGAACAGAGCTAACATTTGAAACCCGGTATGCTTGATTCACAAATTCATACTCTTAAACTTTAACTATGCCACTTCTTAACAAGTATATTTGCATTTTTTCATTTGTTTTTCTGTTTTTCACACTTTTAAGTGCATGCTCATAATTAATGCATGCTCACTGTAGAAAACCTGAAAGACAGAAGGGTGTCATAGGTGGCATTTTGTGAATAACTGGGGATTTTAAATGAGGAAATAAAATTGCTAATAAAATTATGATATGTACTCATATTTATGAGTCTTAATGGGTGCTTGTGACATTAGGTGAAATGTGGGTAATAAAATGATTTATTTGTGTGACCCCTTTACATGTGATGTTACCTATATTTTAAAATATATCTAGATTCTCTCTCTACATATGAATTACAGATAGAAAACGTTTGTGAAAAGAAAGGTCTAGCAGAATTTATATAAAAATGTTAACTGTCTGAGTGGATTTAGACAATTGTCTTTCTTTTTACTTTTCTGTATTTTCTAATTGTTTAAACACGATCATTCTTGACTTCTGAACTAATCAATTCTCTGGATTAACCAACACTTTCCATTTTCTTTGAAGATTTGACTGACGCCCACTGCCAGCGAGCCCCTCCTCGCGGGTAGACTGCTCTTTAATACTCCAGTGCACTCCCGCTTTCTCTGACTTTCCATTAACCTACAATTACAGATCCTGATCCCAGCCGATAAGAGGGACTGTCCTGTAATGGGAGCAGGAGGAGCGCCCCGTGTCACACAATTAGTAAATGGACTCCAGTCACAGTGGGGCTGCTCTTCGGAGTGAAAGAACCTCACACAGAAGCTTCAGAATGATCAGGCATTTTTTTTCTCATTTTTTAAAGTCTTTGAGATTCTCCTCATATCACTTTCTTCATAGTTTTAACTGTCACTCTTCATAGGAAAATGACAGCAAAGACAACCTTCAAATGAAGCTTTGGTCATTTAAATCAGCTCTGTTAAAATAGGGCGGGGCTCAACTATTTTGAGTACAAAGCCTAAAAAGTGTTTATCTCAACAGAGAACGCACTGGCAATATTAAGCTATTTGTATCTCAGTTTAATTATTTGAAATATCTTGGGAATCCAGGGAAAGCCAAGAAGGCTGGCGGCAGATTCATCAGTTTTTATTAATGATTATAAATTACTACATTTCTTGGAAAAGACAGCATATACATGTCCACTTCTCTCCAGGGAGTTCACAGATAGACACTGCTTTTCCAAGGAAGGCTATTAGAGTGAGTTTTTCTCCGTATGATAATAGATCTCAGAATGCTAGTACAGCAAAGAGGGGGTTAAGTGTTGAATGCAATGCTCTAATTTCACAGATAAGACCATGAGGCTGAGATGGGAAGGTGTTGACCAAAAGTAACAGAGCAAATCACTGGCAGTGCTGGGAGCAGAACTGAGCCTCCTGACTTTGGGTCTAAGGCTATTTTCATACAGGGTCAAACACTTAAAGTAAATGGGTAAAATTCATTAGGGTAGGACAATAGGGGATGGTGTGGACTGTGGTGAACTAGACAGAATATGATCTGTCCCTGTGCTGGAAAACACACACACATCTACAGGTTGGATTTAGCTCCTGGCTGTCAGTATGCACACCCTACCACACCAAATAATCTCACTTAGAAACTCCAACACAATTAGAAATGGCCTCCTTTATTTACATTTAGTGGACGACTTCATGGTTTTAGTGAAAGGGCTCTGGAGATCATTTAACTCAGTCTCCAGTTAAAACACCTTTTGCAGTCATCAATCTCAACTACATCCTTTCAGTGAGGGGGAAACTTGCTACCAGGTGATTTAGAACATTTGATTCACAGACCACATTAGTCAATAGAATTCTCTTTACCAAAACAAAACAAACTTCTCTGTAGCTTCCACACACTGGCAAAATTTTTACCTTTGAAGCCAAACAAGAATGAGTCTTATCCATTTAAAAATAGATAGCTTTGAAATATATGAAGATGGTTTGCATGCCCATCCAAATTCTCTCATGTCCCTTCATCATTCTTTAGATGATATATGATACTCAGCTGGGTGGTGTGTTCAAAACAGTGAGGGAAAGTCCCTTCTAACCAAAATAGCTTTTCTGATAGTGTATCATAATGCCTAAAATTAATCCAAGGTACTGAAGTATTCAAAGAGATGTCAAAAGAAGTGGAAGAAAGATTCAGAAAGGAAAGATGGGGAGGGTGTTTGAAGTTTATAACAATGACATATAACATTTATCAAAGACTTACAACATACTAAGGACTCTGCTGAAATCCTTATATATGTATATATTATCACATCCAGTGTTATCTCAATAGATAGGCATTTTGTCCCCATTTTATTGATTAAGAAATTGAGCCTCAAGGAAGTCAATCGACCTACCCAAGGTCATTTAGCCCCAAAGTAGCAGAGCCAAGACTTAAACTACATCTATTTAATTCCAAAAGCAGTGCTCTTACCTGTCTTGCTGGTATAAAGTATTGGAAAGCATATTGAAATGTGAGTCAAAAATGGATCCGAGATCTCCTATTGGCTGCTGATCAGAGCGATTTCCTTCACCTCTTTGAACCTCCGTCTTCTTGCCTGTTCTGCGTATTTCTTTCCGTTCTCTCTCTTCTTTTCTATTTATAATGATCCAATTTCCAGATGAGAACTGAACATTCTTCTATTAAGGACTTTTTTTGGTTCCCATTGGCTAAGGGATGGAAAAGGGAAATGTGTAAATTTCTTTGTGTGAAATGAGGACCCTTCTTTAAGCTCCTGCCCTCCCCTCCAGCCTTTTTTGGTAACTCTTCTTCAAACACCTTCTGAGAACTCTAGATTTCTTCCCTCCAGCAAACGTGCTGTGTGCTTGCTTTCCTTTGTGCTTTTCTGTCTGCCGTGAATGGCTTTTTCTTCCTGCAGAAATTATATCTGATTTTCTAGTTGGCTCTCCTTTACTCCCCCCCCTCAACCCTGCCTTTTACCCTGACTTCACCGCAGCTGACCCATTTCCCTCTGGCTCTCTCACTGCTTTGGTCACATCTTCATCATCATCATCCCCTGTGCTATGGTCAGAATGTATCCCCGTGAATTTCCCACGTTGGACTCCTAAAACCCAGTGTGGTGGTGGTGTTAGAAGGCTGGGCCTTTCCGAGCTGATCAGGTCATGAGCGTGAAGCTCTCGTGAATGGAATTCGTGCTCTTATAAAGAAGCCTCACAGAGCATCCTCGCTCCTTCCACATGTGAGGATACACTTAGATGCCTGCAACCTGGAAGAGGGCCCTTGCACGGCCATGCTGGCACCCTGCTTTCAGACTTTTGGCCTCCAGAACTGTGAGAAATAAATCAATTTCTACTGTTTGTAGGCTATACAGTTTCTGGTTATTTTGTTACAGCCACCCAAATGAACGAAGCACTTTGTTTACATGCTACTGTTAGAATTTGAATTTCTTGGAAGCAAAAGCCATATTTTATTCATTAAATTTTTATTCATAACATATAACACTGTCTTACATATTAGAAATGAAGTTAGCACCAACTATGTGCAAGGCGCAATGCATACTAGGCACTATACCATCATAGTACTTGACTATTTCTTCATTGAAAGAGCAACTGTACCAAATAGAAATACTAGGCTTCCTTCGCATCAATTAAAATTTTATTGAATGTAATGAATTCTATTTGCCACAAAACAATGGCCCTTAAATGACTTTCATTTGGATACAGAGATGTAGTTTCACGTTCAGAGAGCAGAAGATAAAATCAGGTACCCTACCATTATTACCACTACTGTCATTATAGTTATGATGATGAATATAAGATTATTATTATTTTTATTATCTTTAGCAAATGAGTTTTCTTTCTGCCCACCCCACCCCCACCCTATAGCTTCCCGGAACATTTCTCATGTGTTTCCAGATGCCCCATCTTGTTTTGACACTTCTGCCAGGGAGCCGTGTGGGGAGGAGAGAGGGAGAAGGACACAGAGGCTGACCTCGGGCTTGGGCTGGCCAGCGGGCTGCAGACTGCCCCCCGGGGCTGCCGCCACCACTTTGTCTCTCCCTCCACTGCACTCAAGGCCACCATTGATCAGCTCACTGAGCGCTTTCCAGTGGCAGCCTTGGACGGGCCTTCAGAGAAATTGATTGTAGTCGATTCCCAGCAGATCAAGCCACATCAGCTTGTTTCCTGGTCCCACCAATGAGCATCTTGACTCCCCTTTTTAATTACCCCCGCATGGTGGCCAGGGGACAGGTCAGAGAGGGGGAGAGAGATAAGGAAAAAGACAGAGAGAGAGAGAGAAGGGGGCTAAAATGAAACAGCTTTCCCCAGAGTGGGGTGCCTTCTTCACTTGAGCCAGGAAACTAGGTCACATTTGCTCATTGTGAAATTAGAATGTAGATTATTAGAGAATCACAAATCAATTTGAGTTCGAGACCCAACTCAGCCAACTAGTTTGGTAAACTTGGCAAGTCATTTCACATAGCTGGGACTCAGTTTCACATCTATAAATGAGAATGTTAGTAAGACAACCTCAATAACTATAAACACGCATAAACATGAATAAACCATCATCACTACTGCAAATATGATGAGGACAGAGATGGTGATGAGTGCTGACATTTACTGAGCACTTAGAAGCCCTACGCAGCACAATAAATGCTTTACATTGATAATTTTTATTTCTTAATTTTTTAAGCAATCGCTCAATCAAAAGATAGAGGGAAAATGTTTCCCTGCTTTTCCTATAGGTGGACCCCAAGGCTAAAAAAATTAATTAGGCTGTGTTCAAATTTATAATGTTATGGATCAAAGCCAGTTTCTCTGTGCCCAGAGCCCTTGTCCTATGTTGTTTGTATAAAATTCCAGGTGGCTTACAATCCCACTCACATAAATTCCCTAACTTCATGTTCAGCCTTGCAGCTCTGTGCACGTGTAGTAGGAGATACATTTTGATACAAGCACTTTTTGGCTTGATAGTCATGTGATGAAAAAATCCCTGATGTATGTCTTTCTCACAACAAAGAGAAGCTCTATGTGCCCAGTATTTACATACCCATATCCGCATCTCTGCTTGTGGGATAAACTGCTTGTGGGATGATAGTTGCTTCTACCATGTCCATCACTGTCATCCAGGTTTCCAAGTCATGTAGTGATCGGCATGGTGTGAGCAGCAGGCTACCTGCATCACGGCTCCCAGGAGACTTGTTGAAAAACCATATTCCTGGTTTTCTTCTTCCAGCCCTATTTAATCATAATTCTAGGGCAAGGACCCAGCCCGCTGCATTTCAACAAGGGCCCCTGGTGATTGTGAGGAGAGCTAATGTCTGAGAACCACTGGGGCTGAAAAGCTCGGCTCAGGCAGAGCTTGAGCTCAAGACAGTGCACTATCCTCCCCTTGCCCCAGCAGGCTCTTCTGCACGCCACCACCTCCACAGAGGATCTCCAGATCTCCCTTGCATTGATGTGATCTGAACTCTCATCCACCGACCTTCCCCACGTGCCCTCCTCCCTGTAACACCTGCTTCCTTGCACATACTATTAGTTTCATTGAAGAGAATGTACCCCTCCCCACAAAGGGCGAATGATGATTTTTCTTCTTTTTCCCAGGGCTGTTATATTTTATAGTGAAATTGTATCATTTAACTTAATAAAGTGCCCATTTTGCCTTTTTTCTTTTCTTTTTATCAGTTATAGTTTACATTATTTTGTGTTAGTTTCAGGGGTACAGCATAGTGGTTAGACAATCAGATACTTTACGCAGTGTCCCCGATATATCCAGTGCCTACCTGACACCATACATAGTTATCACAATGTTATTGACTATGTATTCTCTATTCCCATGACTATTTTGTAACTACTAATTTGCACTTCTTTATTCTTTCACTGTTTTTCGTCCAGTCCACCAACTCCCTTCCCCTCTGCCAGCCATTAATCTGTCCTCTGTATCTAGAATCATGATTTTTCTAAGCCCAACCCCATTCTCCTTTGCTGGTTATTGGTTATGGACACCAATGTGATCAAATTCTCGGTAAGGTGAGACACCGTCTTCAGAGGGGCTCCTTGACAACATTTCTATTCCTCATAAAAGAAACCTACCTAAGGGGAAGGCCCTTTGCTCAATCCCTTTCCTTCCCACTTCCGACACAGACCTGTGATGATGTGATGTTTGGAGGTTCTAAACCTGCCCTGCAACTGCAAATTGACCAACACAAGAAAGTGAAGCCAACATAGTGCGAGGTGCAGGGGAGAAAAATCCAAAGGGCCTGTATTCTCGAAGACAAGTTGAGAGCCACTCGATCCACGCTGAGCTCTCCCGACTCGGGTGTAACTGTGTGAATAATGGATGCACTGGGATAAGCCACTGTGAGTCAAGATCCTTTATTACAACCAAAAAAAACCCAGCGTCTGAACTTTCTCTATACTCTGACTTGCCCATTAGCATTTCTTCCCTTCAAAATTTAAGTAGAAAATTTATTTTGAGATTTTATCAACCTAGCATGTTACTGCTCCATGGGAGAGTTAAATGAAGAGAAATTAACATGGTCATTTTACTCTGCTATCAAATATCTGATGTCATAACTAATTTTTGGCAGATTCTATATAGTGGTAAATTGATGGCAGGATCCTTGACCTGGAATTGGCCCTATAGATCAAGGGTCAAGAAACTAAGTCCTATAGGTTAAATTAGACCTGCTGCCTGTTTCTTTAAATTGAGGTTTACTGGAATACAGCCACACTCATTTAGTTATGTATTATATATGGTTGCTTTTATACTACAATGATGGAGTTTAGTAGTTGCCACGGACACCAAATGGCCAAAAAGCCTAAAATATTCACTGTCTGGACTTTTACAGGAAAAGTTTGATGATTTCTGATGCAGATAATCACTTCACTGGTCAAAGGGATAATCTTGTGTTTTACACTGGGTGATTCATCTACTTGTCTGTGTTTAAGATGCCAGATGTGGAGGGCACCACACAGTCATCCCATTGGAAGACTTTAAGAATCACTTTTACTCTCACCTAAACAGAAGGGTGACCCACTTCCCCACAGGAGTGGATGGGGTTTGGTGGGGTATCTGTAAGCAGAACCAGTATTTCCTCACATAAAAGAGCCTCAAATCCTCCCCAGGTTTTGGATTGGCAAAATGGTAGAGAGTAGCAAGACTCAAACCTGGGTGAAAACCAGAGAGGTGGCAAAACCCCTGGATGGCATGAACCCAATCAAGAGTGAAGCTGGATCAGGATTTGGAAAAAGAGATTCAGGAAAGGATGATACCTGAGCTGAGTAGTGTGGACTCTAGAACTAGAAACCAGGAGTTCCAGGTTTGGGGGATCAGGGATGGTCAGGTAGTCTGGCCTAACTCTGATGGACTACAGTTTGTAGGTTTGGAGTTGCCCTTCAACTAGCTGTTAAAGGGCTTTCTTGGGCCATCCTCATTCCCCACTTACAAATAGCTGTTGAGAATTAATTGCAGTTGACAGAGGGTCTACATTTGTGTAGCATGAGAGAAACTACCTTAACCCCATATTTTCTTTCCTTAAGGTAAGAATCACCAGGTAATCTCTATCTACAGAAGGATTCTTTAGGCACCCGAATATCTTATTTTAGGCAAAAGGCAGGACATCTTTAAAAGGATATTTAAGGTCAACTGAGCCACATGTGAGGCCTGATTCAGCTGTGCCACCTGGGTGACGGCTGCATCTCTGAAGCTGTTCTCTTCTGTAAAGTGCGGCAGAAGTGGGTATTGATAAAATATATGCGGGGTGTGTCCATGACACTAAGAAACACACGTAAGAAGTGCTTTCTACATTATAAAATGCTGTGCAAATGAAAGGCGTCACTGTTACTATTGAATATGGCTACTTCCTGATAGGCCTGCGGAATGAGTTGGCTGTGAACGATCCCCTAAAATAGCTGTCGAAATTAACCTGTTGAATGGGGAGAAGTCATGACTCTCTTTAAGGTGCCAGAGAATGCCTGCCAAACAGGCTCTTCCTGCTTAGTGTAATTGACACTGAGGTCTTTGTGACAGTAACAAGTCACCAGATTCAACCTCTTCCAGAGACTGCTCCTTGTCAGAGATAATAAAGCAATAATATCTGTATGGCTGTGCATGCTCATTTATTTTCCTTGTTAGGAGGAGACATGCATGCAGCTTGGCCGCTTAGGAGGTCTAACATGGAAGTCTAGTTTAATACAGAGCTATAAAACTGTTTAACACCAGAAATGTATCCTTAGGTCCTAGGATGCTCAGAGCAGCACTACCCAGAGACCTAGAAATGACACTACTACCCAGAACAGTTGAAGGGATGAATAAGTAGGGCTGCTGAGAAGGATGCACCAGGCAGAAGCTCCAAGTTTAGGCTGACCATGGTATCCTGTCCAGGGAGGTCAGCTCAGGTAGAGGGAAAGAGATGCTGCTCAGGTCATGGGGGTCAGAGAGTCACCGAGACAAGAAGCATGAACAGGGCTGGGGATTTTTGACTCTTGGGCAGAAACAGTTCTCTCAGTTCTCTGTTCGGGGTCCCTATCTTTCTAGGGAAGTCTGAGATATTTCCAAATTCTTAATCATGTGTGTGAAGTTGTGTGCTTGAATTTGACATAGTCTTTAAAGTAATACATGAATCAGGTATTGAACTTGAAGGGGATCAGCTTATCCTGCTTCCCTTTAATTTTTAACCCAAGTGTAGCCTGCTCACCTGCACAGCACCGACTCTATCATTTCAAGTGATAAGTGCCGTGATGTTTACTCAGATTCATAGACTTGTCTCTGTTGAAGCTTTGAATGGGGCCAGGCCCATCTACACAGAATCATAGATAATTCATTATGAGATACTGACAGCAATGAGAATGAATGATCTATAGTTGTAGGCAATGGTATAAATGAATTTTACACAGATATCTTGAACTAAAGAATATAGGTACACATGATACCATTTTTATCAAGTACAAAAATAGCAAAATAACCCATGTCATTGAACACATGAACACAGGATTTGTGTGTCACTGAACACACTGAATCACACTAGTGGTTACCTTCAGGGAAGTAAGAGCTTCTAGCACCAGAAGGACTTGGAGGATATGGGTGGTGAGTTTATTCATGTTTTCTTTCTTGATTTTAGTTCATGGGTATATTCAGTTTATACAAATTCATCAAAGTACACATTTATGATATCTCTACTTTTCTGTGCATGCTATACTTAAATAAAATGTTTCTTTTTTAATAAGTAAGGAGCCAGGGATGTAAGACATGAAGCTCATGAGCAGCTCAGCCAGGAACTAACCATAGCACCTTGGGGAAGTCATTTTACCTGGCTGAACTTCCTGTACCTCCTTTCTAAAAAGAGATTAATAATTTCTGCCTCACAAGGTCACTGTGAGTATTAAATTGAAAGAGAAGACTACATGCTAATTATTTAGCCTAATGCTTGGTACACGGTGAGCAGCTGATGTCTGGTTTCTGTTATGGTTATGCGATCCTCACATGGCCAGGCTGACACCCTTTCAGACTAGATGGTCTAATGTGAACCATTGTCTCAGATCCAGATTGTGCGACGGAAGCAGGGAAGAGGTGGGGAATTGCGTAAGGCTAGAAGTGAAGCTGGGAAAGCTCACAAAGGGCTGAATCATGGAGGTTAAATTAAAGACGTCCAGAGGTTGAGTTTTATTCTGCAAGTGGAAGTTACTGAAGACTTACTGTTTTAACAGGGGAGACATATGGACCTGAGACTCAGTCAGATTAATCTAGCAAATTGAAAGGGATTAAAACAGAGAAGGCCTGAAGATGAACTTCGCATTATAGAAAAGCGTATTTTGTCTCTAAAAGTCAGAATATTGATGACGATGTTATTATTATTACTACCGTATGCACTAACAGGGACCACAGTCACTGTTACTTTATTGTGCACCTGCTAGGTCCTAGATATTTTTAAAGCATTTATCTCATTTAATCCTTACTGAGAGCACAGTGAGAATCTTGGTCATTTATCTGGTTCTTACTAAGTGCTAGGCACTGTTCCAAGCATTTATACATATTTAATGTGTTTAATCCCCATAAGAGCCCTGGGAGATAGGTGCTATTGTCTCCAGTTTATCAATGAGGAAACTACTGCAAAGAGAGATTAAATCACTTGTGTGAGGCCACACTGCTATCAAGTGACAGAGCTGAGATTTGAACCGTGGCAGCCTCACCCTAGTACTATTTTCATACCCATTTGCTACATCACCATTCTGGGTATTTTTATGCCCATTTCCACATGAGTTAACTCAGCAAATTACTTCTTCAAAGTCAGAGAGAGGAAGAGACCATGCCTTTCAGGATGATAAGAATTAGGCTCTTCACAATTTTCCCGTATGCGAAGGACAAGTTTCCAACCATGACTAGGAACAAATGAAACCTCGATCAAATATTTTAAGGATGAAATGAATAGCAATAACTATAGCAAACATTTATTGAGCACACATGTGCCAGGAAATTTGTATGTGTTATATGTATTACACATGTTTACAAGTGCAAATAACCCTTATGGAAACCTGTAAAGAAGTACTGTTTTTATCCCTGTTTTACAAATGACGAAACTGAGTCTCAGAGATATCACGAAACTAGTAAGTAAAAATTCCACAATTAGGACTTTGGCAGCTGAGCCATGACGCACGTTGGTGTCACACCACTCAACCACCTCTCCCCCATAAGGAGGCTGATCCCAGGAGCCAAAAGCTCTGTTTTCCACCCCCATCCCCAGCTCACTCTGTGTACTCCGTGGTGTCCCCAGGCAGTTTTAAAAACATTCCAAGGCTTCACTATCGCAAGCAGTTCTCAGCTAACCTTTCCCAGAGCGAGCTGCAGCAGCAGATTCCTTCCCAGGTTAGTAGAAAGCCCCAGGCTTCAGAAGAGCAGGTGCTTGCCTAACCCCCATCACCTGCATCTGATCGATGTCATTGGCCTTGGGGAGAAGCAGTCTGGCTGGCTCCTTCTCCCAGAGTCAGCTGGGTGCAGCCGCAGAAGAGCCCGGGGCCTGCGGGTGAAGGGCCAGAGTCTGCTTCTCTTCCCAGAGCACAGGAGGAAGACATGGTGCCCCCCCACCTACACCCCTTGTGAATGCAGGGGGCTCTGTTATACTCTAGGAAGGCCACCAGCCTGGCAATGCCACCATGGCCAGCCCTGGGTTCATGGCCGGTAATGACAGGAGCTCAGGGGCTCCCTTTCCATAAATGTCCCCACTTGCAGTCCTGTCTTAGGGTCTGGAATCCTCCTCACATCCCCCCACCTCCCCACCCATTGTCAAGTCTTTGGGTAAAACATAAAGCTCCTTGTGTTAATCAGGGTTCAAGCTGACAAAGCAGAAGCAGAGAGAAGCAGAGCCAGTAAGTAGTGTGTGCGCGTGTGTCTGTCTGTCAGTCTCCAAGGCAAGCCAGCAGACTGGAACTTCTAGAGCAGGACCTACAGTCCCTTGATAGGATTTCTTCTTCCTCAGGAAAACCTTGGTCTCTCTCTTAGGGCCTTTCAACTGATTAGGTGAGGGCCCGCCCAGATTATGGAGGATTATCTCCTTTGAAGTCAACTGATTATGCATGTTAAGCATTTCTACAAAACACCTTCATAGAAACACCCACATTAGTATTTAATTGCATAACTTAATCTAGCACAAGTTGGCACATAAACTAACCATCACGTTCCTTGTGGTATAATGGAAAATGGCTATGGCTCTGCCTTTCTGTTATCTTGGGCAAGTCCTTGTTTCTCTCTGAAACTCAGTGTTAAGCTCTGTGGAATGGGTGGAGTGAAGAAAGTAACACATGAAGAAGACATGAGAATTGTCTTTAGGTATTTGAAACTGTTGGTCTTGGAAGGAATACAGAAGCTTATCCAGAGGGTAGGGCCAGGGCCATTGTGTGGACAAAAAAATGCAAATTTAAGCTTGATGAAGAAAGTGTGTCTCACAATGAGATTCCACTGTAAGAGGTGCTGCCTTATGATATAATGACCCCCTTGCTCGGAAGAGTTTGACCAACAGTTGAAGAAGGATTTATTAGGGGGAGAACAGTGTTGAAAGTATTACATTTTGGACTAGATATCCTCAGAAATGCCTTTCAGTATGATTCTTTTTCAAAGCTAGTAAGCCTTATTTTTTTCTTTTTTTCCCCCGTACTCTCCCTGGCCCCCAAAGTTTGTCAACTGACTTGCTAGGCAACATAAATGTAAACAAATCCTGGAAGAAGTATTACTCATTGTCACCCACCAGATGCATTCTCTAGGTTTATCCATGAGATTAACTATTACCAGATCTATTAAAACGATGTAGATACTCTCACTCAGTGAAACACCAAAAGATGAGGCACAATAACATTTTTGAATTGATGGGTGACACTGGGTTTAGTAAAGCAGACATGGATGACTGCTATACGCACAACATTGCTTTGCGTAATGCTTCCACGTGGCCCCTGGCCTCACACGGCTACAGAGTGAAATACACGGCAGCCTATGACAAACGTCCTGTGAGAACTCCAGTTTTGTGGGGCCGTGCTTAAGGACAAATTAATTGTAAGGAGAGCAAAGGACCCCATTTTTATGGGTGGGCACTTTTAGCTAAGATTGAAGATGGAAAATCTTGGACAGGATGGATGTTCTAGAAAAAGGCATGATGAATGGATAGTACAAGTTAGTTGAGACAGGTCAAGTAGGAATGTGCTGAGCTGGATCTGGACACAGAAAGAGAGATTGCAGGGGCTGTGGGAATAGCAATGATGTGGTTTGTGCAGAACAGGAAGAGAATATGAGGTCTAAAATAAGGGGGGGGTTGAAAGTGGCAATTTCTACTTTCAAGACATTACCGAGGGACAGTCTTCTACTAGGTTTTCCCTGCTACCTGTAAATGCCTCTCATCTGAGGATATAGTAGGGACTTGCCACATGGTCTAAGACCCCTGTGGCCTTCGGCACCTCCAGAACCCTGTTTCACCAACCTGCAAGGAGTGCATAATATTCCCTGCTCAACAGATTCTCATGAGTGCTGCTAGGTAAGCTGTAAACCTCCCAGCAAACCACTGCTGTACTCAGGGACAGATCCTGTTGGCCCTGGGGGAGTTTACAGCAGCTGGTGACCAAGTCCAAAATCAGCTACATTTCGCCATTAAAATGGAAGTGGTGGTGGGGTTGACATGGAGCCTGGTGACAGAGACATCCACCTTGCAGCCATCAAAGCCATGTGCTGGGTGTCTGTGGAGTGTGTCAGCTGCTCGGGTTGTTCAGTGTGAAATTTAATTTGAGCTCCTGGGTGAGCAGGGAGGAGGGCGTGAAAGATATGACACTGGTTAATTTCGTGTTTTACAGGCCCAACAACCCCGAAAGTACATTTCTTGGCGAAAACTGAGAATGTGCAGGCCACTGCATGCAGTGATATGCAGTCCAGAGGGGAAATAAAGACAGCAAGAGAAAGAAAAAAAAAACATAAAAAATATATCATTTCCTAAATCAAATAAACTCAACAGCCTTCCATATCAATGGGTTAGATTGACAGGCAGAGAGAAAAAGGCGAAAGAGAGTTTCTTTTAACTCTTGCCAATATCTTTTCGCATAACTGCACACCCTCCTTAGCTTGGCATTTGAAGCCCCTAGCCTCTGCCCTAATCCATCTTTCCCTAGGCAGATCTGATTTTTATCTTAGCCTTGCTCAAAATCTGTCTTGCTTCCTTGTAGACTATAGCACAAAACTCAAACATCTAATTGCCGCACAAAATGCCCTCACGGTTGTAGCTCCCTTGCCTTCTTCATCGTGTTCTTCAGAGCTCATCCCCACCCAATGCCTGCTCCACCAGCAGCACTGATTGACGAGCGTCCAAATCTGCTGGCTCTTCCACATCCCTCTGCCTTTGTAAGGGTAAGTTCTTTCTCCTAGGAGTCTGTCTACTTTGGATCTTTCCTCGATTTCAGAGAAATTCAGGCTGTCTAGAGAACAGCTAAAAGCCAAGGGTTTGGCATCAAGTAGACCTGATACTGACTATTTGATATACTGAATACTGGCTTCCATCTCATCCTATCTGCACGACCGTGACAAGCTATTCACTTTCTCTGTCAGTTTTCAAAAGAGATGAGAGAACGCTCCCTACCTTTTCTGGTTGTTATGGGGATCCATTCGGTTAATGTACATAAATTGTGGAGCACAATGCCCAGCACACAGAGTACTCAGTAAATGGCTTATTTTCATTACTATTTTCACTCAAATAGTACTCCTCTATGGAACCTTCTTTGATTCCCACATGCAGACTTAGGCGCTGTTTCCATCATTCCATGAATGATTCAATTGCACCTTGAATGCGCATCAATTGCTGTAATCATTGTATTGAACGTTGTGTTTAATAGTCACTCGTGTGTCCCCCCTTCACCATTACACTATATATGTGGGTTCACGGATCAAGTTTGGCCATCTCTAAATGCCCCGTGCTTAGCCAAATACCCGACACAAAGTAGTAGCTATTTGGTACACACTGTCTGAATTAATGAAAGTTAGAGTGAATGAGTAGTCATAGGCCTGGTCATTCTGCAAGGCCTGGGTCAAGTGCCAGAGCTCCTGTGAAGTCTTCTCTAACCCTATGAGTAGAACAAAAGATCCCCTTCTGTGACATGTCTTATTCATACCTGTCAAGCCATTATTAAGGAACCTGGAATGTGGTAAGAACTCAGTACATGTTCTTCTTCTTCTTCTTCATCATCATCATCATCATCATTATTATCATTCACTTCTACCTCTGTGTTATTATTATTCCCAGAACAGCTGACATATGCGATTTCACTATGGATAAAGTAGCCACGGGACTGGGTTTAGTGCCCAAACCACATACACAAATTCAGTTTGTGTCAGAAGCCCCTGGAAGACTGTCCACAGTGGCCACACAATATCAATATCCAGGAAAAGCTGCAAAAAAAACAAGAAAACTGAAGTTCTTTACCTGGATGGATATTCATGAGCAAGAGGGCATGTGTCAGCTTGTGAGAATATTATCATAGGCTTTGCTTCTGCTTAGGAAGCTATCAATTAATTTAGAATTTTGGAACAAAGAAAGGCTTTGAAACCATTCCAGATAAATAAAGCAGGAGGTAAAGATAACTATTGTATTAGTGGGTGTATATTTGGAACTATCTATAGAGAGTGTGTGAATGTGAGAGAAAACAAGATAACACAATTTTGTGTGCATCGATTCTATGCCAGGTACTCTTCTAAACATTTCACATGTATTAACTCCTTTAATATGAACAACAACCCTATAAGGTAAGTATTATTATTTCCATTCGAAATATGAGACTCAGATGCAAAGAGGAACTTGCTCAAGGTCAAATGGCCAGTAAACGATGAACCTGGGTTTGTACCTGGGCAACTGATTCCAGAGCTGATGTTGTCAGTGTCTGTAGAAGGGATCTGTATATATTAGGAATACCTGAGAGGCATGTGTGCGTGGTGTGACTTTTAGACACATAGTGAACACCTACTGTTTGTCAGGCCCTATGCCAGGTTGGTTATTAAGGTGATACCAAAATAAATAGGATGACCCTGTCCTGCTTTGCAAGCTGGTGAGAGAACAGGCAGACCTGAAGGTAGATATCCAGGAATTTAATTCAGTTTAATAAACTCCTTTCACCATTACTTTTGTGTTAGTATGATGCCTGGCCCTGAAAAATAACAATATGTAGGACAGGATCCAGGCATTTAAGATGCTCAGAGAGTGTCAGAACACGGTGAGTTTTAGGATAAACAGGCCAAATGTCACATATCTTTGAATGCTGGCTTTGTCACAGTAGAAACTCAAAGCCCACTGTGTTGAACCCATTGTATGTTACCCCAGCCTCTGACTACTTTGTTTTATCCTTAGAAGGAATGTCCGTAAAGTGTGCGTTTTTATCCTCGGTATCTGCTCCACCTCAGTGACTGGGACTTTTCCAGGCTCCAGGCCACTGGACCTGCCTAATCCTATGTGGGTATCCAGGTTGCTAAGGAACACATCAGTTACTGTGTCCCCTATGCCCAACCTCCTCTTCTATACAAAATTCTCCCACTTACAGGGGCCTGCTATTTGGGGATAGACACTAATTGGATCAGGTATAATCACCTGACATAGAAGAATTAATTCATTGGCTGGTAGTGAAGCATGAAATAGCTTGTCCTGGGAGGGTGAGCAGAAGCTATCAAATTTCTTCTTGGAGAATGAAAACCGGGATGACAGAAAGAATATGTTAGTTGGAGGCAGACAGGAAAACAGACTTGTTAGGTTAGTAGTGGGGCTCTTGCATAAGAATTCAGGAGGCTGAGTTGGCTACATTACTGAACTGTCTGCCCCCTTTGAAGCTGGAATAGCCAACAGGCCCTGGACTTCTCATCGTGGGTCCCTGAAGAAAGACCCCAGAATTGAATGCACCCCACTTGTTTATTCTCCCTAGAGCCAGGAATGGTGGACTGGACCACACCTTCCTGTTCTAGTGGATGGGAAGAGATTAAAGGAGACAAATGTCCACAGGCTCTCCCTAGGAACCTCTGTTGACTCTGTTGAGAACATCCTCCTACACACAGGCACATACACATACACACACCATTTCTCCTCCCTCTGCTCCAGCCTCATCCCATGCCTTTCTCTCTTTAACGATTTATACAAGTGGCTAACCTAACAGGTTTATTGGGTGTTCACTCTCCCAAAGATAGCAAAAGCACTTTAAGAGAGCCATGTAGGGGTAGAATAGCAAAGTATTTATTGAGCATGTACTGTGGGTAAAGGCTACAGAGATCACACTAATGCCCTGCAGGACCTCCCAGACTTGTGAGGGAAACTGTAGACACACAATTGTCGTGGAAGATGCCAGGAGCTTGGTGGAAAGGACCTGGAGAGGGTAGGTGTGGGCTTATCAAGGAAGGCACAGGGGAATGGGAGAGGTGACAAATGAGCTAAGTCTTTAAAGATGTTAGAGGTTCTTAAAGCAAAAGACAAAAAGAGGCCAGGACATCCTTAGAGATGGGAACAGCATATGCAAACACTTGAAGTTGTAAGAGAACACGGCTGTTCTCAGAACAGCAGAGAGGCAGCTGCAGAGATGAAGAGGATATAGTTTGTAAAGGGACTTTGATAGCCCCCTGAGGAGGCTGCCTTTTCCTGAGTGCTGCTGACTGACTTGCAGCAATGGGTAGCCAGCAAGTTTGCTGATAGTACAGGGTCTGGATCACGGGTGGACTCCTGGTGGCAGGAGCCATAGCAAAGTTCTGTGGAGCTGCTGAAAGTTTGTAAACAGGGACTGACTTCATCAGAGATGGTGTGTGTATGTACCTCCTCCCAGGGAGGCAAGGTGTGTAAGCAGGTGGCTTGAAGTCAGCCAGACCCGGGTCCAATCCCCACTCTGTCGTAGACTGAATGTGTGGCTCTGGGGGAGTCCTGTCACTTCTCAGAGCTTTAGTGTTTTTATTTTAACTGTAAGTTGCAAAAGGAGCCTTGGAAATATCAATTGTGAAAGGCATTGGTATATTTCTTGGTATATTTTAGAATGCCATTCATATGCTGCACATTATTTATTGGTTAATTATATGGATATGAAGTTGTATGAGTGAGTGAATGAATGAGTGTTTGTGCTCATAGATGAAGGAGGTTTTGTGCAATTTTGTGGGTGAGCCTGAGAGTAGCTGGGATCCAGGCGTAAGTGGAAACACTCTACTGAAAAGCTTGATTCTCATTCTCCATAAAACTTAAAACCACCTGCTCTCTTGAGACGATCTTGTAGCCAGGCAGGGCTGACACCATGCTGCCTCAAGTGCTCTTCATTTAGCCAAAGCCTCGGGTGTAAAGCAGGTATGTAGACATTCTCCACACTTTCATCACTATAACCTCAAGATTCTTTCAGAGACACAGTGCCTCTCAGGACAGAAATGACACTTGGGGTGCCTCTGTCCGATGCCCCACTTTCCTGACCTTCTCCTGCTTGCATGTTCTGGTGAGGGAGCTCGGGTCCTACCCTAAGAGCTGGCCTCACCTCTCCCACTCTCTCTTCTCCTACTCACTCCACACCCACAAGGCTCTCCCAGTATCTCTGTTGGGTTTGTATTGAATGATGTGATCTTTCCTTTTTCCATTGGGGCCTGTCTTCCCTTACTGTGCCTCCTTCCTGGAACATTTGTTCCTGCTCACTTCACGCAGCTGAGCCACACTCACCTTTAATGCCCTGCATACGCATCTCATCCATCCCAGAGGCCTTTCCTAACCCTTTAGCCCGACAGTCTGGCCAGCTTACCCTAACTCCCACAGCACCCTGCCTTTTTCCCTCACCACATGTAGTTGCTTATATAATCAGTTTTGTGATTTTTTAAAATATCTGTCATTCTCCATAGACCAGTGCTTGTCAACATATGGTGAGTTAGCTCCCAAGAGATACTCGGCAACATCTGGAGACAGTTTTGGTCGTCACAAGTGGTGGGTGGTATTTGTAGTTAGGGATATTGTCACGTGCCCTGTAATATACAAGATTGGCCCCCTCCCAACAAAGAGTTTTCTGGTGCAAAATGTCAATAATGCCATAGTTGAGAGATCCAACCACACATAGATGGGCTTGACATGGGTAGAGATGTTGGCTAGTATGTTCATGTCCTCATGTCCTGCACTGGACCCCATGCACATTGATCAATTTGTAATTGATGCTCAGTAAGTATCTGTGGACTAATTAAGGCACATACACCCTTGCTTCCATCTTGTGAGCAAACCTGTGGTCATACAGACCTCCCTCTCAATGCTCATGGATACTCTTCTGTATATAGGACACCACACCCTCAGATTATGATCCTAATGCAAATATATATACATAACATGCCCACACCACCTTCTACCTAATGTATAATTTACCTCTTCCTCATCAATAAGTCCTCTTACCACCTTCCACCTATCCCCACACCAACCCACCCCCCACATGCACATGGGTACCTATGTGTGAATATGTGCACCTGCACAGGGAGCTGGCATACTCACACCCACCTGTACCTTTTCTCATGAGACACGTCAACTCTGCAGTGGAGGCTTTCTTTTTTATATCCCATAAAACAGGCTCAAAACAACGGGCCTGCACAGATGCACAAGAACACATACACTAGTACAGAAGACCAGAAGGCAAGGCTGGGGGTGGTGGAGGCCCAGTGCACTTAGCAAAGCCTTCCTGTGGCTCCATGCAAGCCACGGGACTGTGAAAATGTATGCCATTAAAACTAGATCTGAAACCGGACTTCAAGCAGTGGTATCCAATCCAACTCCTATGAAACCCCTCCACCTCTTTCTCTCCCCCCTCCCTTTCTCACACACTCTCTCTCTGTCTCAGAACATACAGCTTTACAAATTTTCTTTTTTAAAAAAGTCAAACTTTAGAAATAATTTTAATCAACATCTTGCCAGTGTGGGCTGAGGGTGAAATAGGATATTAATGCTTTTATCTCTGCTGGGGACATGACTAACTTCACCACTGATTCCATTCGAAGTTGCACCCCAGGTGTGTTCCCATAGCATTTCTGCATTAAGCAGCTGTGAGACCAGGTCTCACATCTTTTATTATCTCAGCAAAGCTGCACACTCTGAGTGGTGGGGCTATAATGAAAAGATCCAATACCCCATTAGCACAGCTAAATATTTGACTTCTAAACTCAAGTGGAAAATGAAACTCAGAGCCCGGAGAGGAGCAGGGAAAGGGTTGCAATGTCAGGGAACCCAACCACAATTTCTTTCTTTTTCGCAGCACTTCACAGTTTACAAAGCCCTGCAGATGTGGGTTTTCACTGAATGTCTACACCTGTTTAGCCATCACCATCCCTACTTCATAGTGAGGGAACCGGGGCTTGGAGAGATGAAGTGACTTGTCCAGACCCCAGGTGGTCCACCTCCAGGCAGGCATGGTCTCTAAATGCCACTGGAGCCTTTGATCCATGTTGGTTCCCTTTTCTTCCCCACCCTCTGGCCCAAACTTTCAGTGTTATACTGAGAATTTTCTAAACAGAAAATATGATTTCAGTTTCATATTTGGAGAAACCTATCCTCCTCCTTCTCTTCTTGCCTTCCTTCTCTTCTGCCTCCCTTCCAACAATAACAAAAAAATATGGGGCCCCCCAACCCTGCCCACATACTATGTGCCAGTCCTGTGCTGGATGCTTGGGAAGGGGCAGTGAGTAGACCGATGCCCTCCCCGTCATCAGGGAGCTTCCCATCTATGAGGGGACTTAAGGGGGCAAGTTTTGGGTGTCTTCCTAAGAAAAGAACATCAGAGCTGAAATTCAACTGGGAATCAGCCATGAGAAGGGAGGGAGGGTAGATGGAGAGTTTCCTAAAAGAAACATGTGTAAATGCTCAAAAGTGTAAGGGGACATGCTGACTTGAGTCGCAGAGAGCAGTTCGTTGTGTCTGGGAGGGGAAACCAGAAATAAATTGTCCAGCAAAATAGGCAGTGTCTAGATCTTCAAGGGGTTAATACAGGTGAGAGTTGGTGGAAGCGCTGGGAAAGGACAGGACTTTCTCAAGTTTTACGGTATAAACTATTCCTTGAGGAATGCAGATTCTGATTCACTAGGTCTGGCACGGAACCTGAGATTCTGCCTTTCTAACAAGCTCTCATGTGATGCCCAAGGTGTAGTCCACTGACCCTGCTGGGTAAGAAGGCCTAGATCTGTGCTAACTTGGGGGCCATAGTTGCATGTGGCTAAAGAGCAATTGAATATGGCTGGTTCAAATGGAGATGTAACCTGAGTGGTACTATACGTCAATTCCAACTACTCCATTAGAAAAAAGAGTGTAAAAATATCATTAGTGTTTTTCTTATTGTTTGCATGTTGAAATGGTATTTTGATGTTGGATTAAATAAAATATGTCATTAAGATGAAGTTCACATGCTTTTACTTTTTGAATGTGGCTATAAAATATTAATTACATAATATGAATTAAATGCTCACCTACTGTGGATATATTGATTTAAATAAAATGATTAAGATTGATTCTACCTGTTTCTTTCTACTTTTCTAAAAGTGGGTCCTAGGAAATTTTAGGTCACATCATGTGACCTAAATATGTAGCTTACATCATTTTTTTACTGGACTGGACTGCTCTGGTCTTCTCCTCTGCCATGGTTTATTTGCTCATTGTTCTTTTAATATGTGGGGCACCTGCCAACCCTGTGACCTGTCTCCACTGCTCCCCTGCTTAGAAGGGCCTCCTGATTATAAATATTAGCCAACTTGCTCATCAGAAATTGTCAGTTCACCTTGAGCAGAGTTTCCTAATTTTAAAATCATGGAGGAACTGATGACCTAACCCTAATGGCTCTGATTTAAATACGATACCCCAGGGAATTCTAATGTGCATTCAAGGTTCAGTACACTAAAGGAATTAGATTTAATGCATTCTTGTTTTGTAAGTGATTAAAACAAGGCTCAGAGATACATATTTAGTTAAGGTCACACAGCAACCCAGGTTTATTGATTCTCATCATTAATCAATCACTCCTTTGTAGCCTAGTGTGAGTGTCATTCACCCTGGCCTAGCCTGTGTTTCTCCTTTAGTGGTATTTGCATTTGAATTCCTTTGTCATCCTTGGAGGGAACTGTAGCACATGGCTCCCGAAGAGGTAGAAAAAGACCTCCTGTGACCACCACCTCTAATAGGCAGTGGGGGGCCAAGGCCATATACCAAGTGGATAAATGCCCACAGTGTTCACACACACATACACGCAGTTAACCCACACAGAGATGACTTTTTGTATAACTTCATTTGTAAATTATGTAAAAAAAAAAAACCCAAACCTAGAGTCCTTCATGAACATAAGGCTGCTGGTTGAAGGCCCATTGGGCCCCGAGGACAGACCCTGCCCGGGACTCCTGACAGGCTGCCACCTGGTTTGCCAAATCCCTATTTTGGTTACAGCTCATCCCCAAAGCTGGTGTCTGTGGACTGAACAAGAATTTCCCTCTGTTTCCTCCTGTGATCCCTGAGGGATCATCTTAATTACAATCTGCTAAGGAATTTCTGTGGGTCTCTAGGCGGCTGTGGTGACAGCACAGCCCTCAGGCCTTCACTTGAAGGCCTTTCCCTTCCCCTTCTCTGCAAGTGCATATTTTAAAGTCTGACACAGTATATTTAGAGGCCTCTTCATTAATTTGAATTTTCCCTAAACACCCTTCTGGGCAGGAGTGGGTTTCGGAGAAATGTTGTCTAATGACTCTTAATAAATCAGAGGGTTGAGGTTGACATCTGATGGAACGTTTTGCACCTGGGCTTCATCATTCCAGTTCCATAATATTCTAGACCTGGGAAGGGCCTTTGAGGTCATCGTGTTCAATCCCCTTCTTGCATGGATGGGAGGACCTTGGCCCAAAGGTGAGGTGACTTAGTCAAGGCTATCAAGGCAATGGCAGGGCAGGAAAGACTGTCCACTCACTGGCCTCCCTCCTGCCTTCATGACCACTAGATGCAATGTTGTTAACCTAAGGCCCGAGCAAAGGTGACTTCAGCATTCTTCAACCAACTGGAGAAGCCAGCAGGAGCAAAGCATGACTCTGACGTTCAACCTTTTTAAATTCAGCATGAATTTATAAGTGCAGATGGAGTTGTGATTTCCAGTGCTTTCCCTGCCCCCATCCATGCAAGAAGAGGATTGAA